>JASDQU010025504.1:0-11969 GCA_032191745.1 Picea mariana
GATAGGTTATGGTAGGATAAATTAGAGTATGTTAGGGTAGGTTGGTTTAAAGTATTCTAGGATAAGTTGGGCTATGCTAAGTTAGGCCAAGTTGGGTTGGGATAGGTTGAGTTAAGGTACATTAGGTTAAGCTATGGTCATTTAGGGTAAATTTAGGTTGGTTTAGGCTAGCCCAATTTAGGGTAGGGTAAGGTTGGGTTAGGCTAAGATAAGATCAAGTAGGTTAGGTTTTTCTAGGCTAGGTTAGGCTAAGGTAGGTTAAGGTAGACTAGGGTAGGCTATGCTAATTTAGGGTAGGGTTGGGTTAGGCTAGACCAAGATAGGCTAACCTTGGGTAGAATAGGTTAGCTAGGTCAAGCTAGGTTAATCTTGGGTAGTGTAAGCCAAAAAAGGTTAGGTTAGGCTTAGGTTAGTGTAGTGTAGGCTAAGCTAGGGTAAGGTAGGGTAGGGTAGGGTAAGTTAAGGTAGGATATGCTATGCTAGCATAAAATAGGGTGGGAAAGAGTAGGTTGGCTAGTGTAGGCTAGGCTATGTTATTCATCTTGGTTAATTTAGGTTAGGTTAACTTAGGCTAGTTTTGTTGGGTTAGGGTAGGGTAAGTTATCTTAGGTTAGGATAGGTTATGTGAGGTTAGGGTAGGATAATTTATCTTAGGTTAGACTAGCATAGGGTAGGGTAGGATATGTTAGATAAAAATAGGTTTAAGGTAGAGAAGACTAGGTTAGGCTAACGCAGGCTAAGTTAAGATAGGTTGGGCAATGTTAGGTTAGATAAGAATAAATTTAAGGTAAAGAAGGTAAGGCTAAGATAAGATAGATTAGGATTAAGTAGGGTAGTCTAAGATAAGCTAGGGTATGTTGGGTTCAACTAAACTATGATTGACTAGGCTAGGTTTAGTTAGGCTAAGTTATGCTATGTTGGGTTCAAGTAGGATAGGTTGTGAGAATAAGTTAGTCTAGGGTATCATAGGATAGGCTAAGGTAGGGTAGGATAAGCTAAGAAAGGATAGGGTAGGATTGGTTAGGGTAGAATAGGTTATTTTAGGTTAGGCTAGGTCATGTTGAGCTAGGATTGGGCTACATTAAGCTCTAGTGAGGTAGGGTATGTCGAGATACGCCATGCAACGTTAGGAAGGTTTGGTTAAGCTAGGTTAGGGTAGGGTATGTTAGGCTAGACAAAGATAGGCTAGGTTAGGGTAGAGTATGTTAGGATAGGATATCCTAGGTTATTCTAAGATAGGAGAAGGATGGGGTAAATGAATTTAGGCTATGGTCAGTTACGGTAGGGTGGGATATGTTAGCTTAGGTTAGTTTAGGCTAGGCTAGGTTGGGATATGCTACACTGAGCTACAAGAGGGTTAGGCTAGGACAAATTAAGATAATATAGACTATTTTAGGCAATGTTTTTATAGCCTACAGTTAGGGTAGGATAGGTTAATGTGTGGTAAGTTAGTTTAGGTTTGGCTAAGTTAAACTAACTTAGGGTAGTTTAGGGTAGGATAGGTTAGGCTAGGATAGGCTAGGCTAAGATAATAGGCTCTGCTAGTTTAGGGTAGGATATGGTACTTTAGGATAGGGCAGGTTTATGTTAAGATAGGGTAGTCTTAGGTAGGGCATACTAGACTAGGCATAAGGTAGGCTATACTAGGGTGGGTTAGTTTATGACAAGGTAGTGTTAGTTTCACTAAGGCTAGGCTTGGATCAAGTAGGGTAGGTTAATCTAAGATAGGATAAGAAGGATAATCTAGTTTAAGGTACAATAGGGTTATGTTAGGCTTGGGTAGGGTAGTATGGGGTTGGTTATGCTATGCCTATGTAAGGTAGGGTATCAAGTTGGCTATGTTATGCCTGAGTAGGGTAGATAAAAAGTATTTGTTATCTCAGCCTAGCCTAGAGTAGGTTTGGTTAGGTTTATGTTAGGCTCGAATAAGCTAGGTTAGGAAAGGTTAGGTTAGGATAGAATAGGATATGTATACTAGGTTATATTAGGTTAAGATCTGTTAAAATGGGCTAGATAGGCTAGGCTAGGGTAGATTAGGTTATGGTAAGGTAGAATAAGTTGGTTCAACCTA
Organism: Picea mariana; assembly: GCA_032191745.1. Lineage (NCBI taxonomy): Eukaryota > Viridiplantae > Streptophyta > Pinopsida > Pinales > Pinaceae > Picea > Picea mariana. Next base: position 2,072 of record JASDQU010025504.1, read on the forward strand.
AGATAGGTAGACTTGGCTAGGTTATATTGGGTTAGTTTAAAGTGGGCTAAGCTAGGTAAGCTAGGTTAGGTAGGATAGGTTAGGTTAGGTCAGGTAAGGCTAGGATATGTAGGTTAGATTAATATAGGATGGGTCTAAATTAATCTATGCTAAATTAGGTTAGGCTAGGCTATACTAAGTTAGGTTAAGCCATGCTAGATCACCCTAGGGTAAGATAAGGTAGGGTTGGTTAGGCTAGGATATGCTAGGTAAGGTTTGGGTGGGTTAGGCTAGTCTAGGGTATAATTGAATAAGATTATACCAGGTTAAGAAAAGCTATATTAACGTAGGGTAGTATAGTGTAGAATAATCTAGGTTGTTCTAGACTAGGTTAGGCTAGGTTAGGCTAAGCTAGGCTAGGTTAGGTTAATATAGAAAGGGATAGGGTTAGGGTATGCTATGTTATGCTATTTTATAGTAGGTTAGGTTAGGATAGATTTATCTAGACTATACTACATAGGATTAGGGTCGGGTGGTAGGGAAGGCTAGGTATTGGAGATATTACACACTCACCTAAGTAATTATTTTTCTAAAGTTGATATTGCAATATTGTGAATGCTTCCTTAGATGAGAATATTCTCTCTATGGAATATTTCCCTACAAAATAGGGTGCTTCTCTTCAGTTCAAATTCAGTTAGACTAGTGGAAGTCGCTCATGTGGGGAAACCTTAGTTTGATCACTAAAATTTGCATGTGTTTCTCTCACTTCCACATGTGTGACTTAGTTATATGATTATTGCATGGATTAGTTAACCAGGACTAGGTGACACAGTACTTCTATTTTTGTCTGTGACTATCTAGATCTCTCTATATCACTCCTACGAGAAATTAGTTACTCAAGTAGCCTATACCTATTATAAATTATTCACTCTGTGTGTTTGGAATACAAATAATACAAATTATTTCATTCTTTTCTCCCATTTTTGTCTTCTCCCTTCATCCACCATTGCAAGTTGTGTATGCTTCATTGTTAGATAGATCTTTTGTGCGAGTATCTCGAAAAATATACATGGTATCACAACCCATAGGCCACTTGAAAGGATCACCACTAACACTCTTTTGCAGGTACGAAAGATGAAAAAAAGTACTAGGAAATATGGAATCTATGTTTTAGTCACCAACAATACTTCTCACACCTCATAACTATTTGGAGTGGAAGCCAAAGTTTATAATTCTTCTGAGAAGTAGAGGCTTATACCAAATAACCATGGCAATATAATGGGTTCCTGATTTCACTGATTAGAAAAATGTCTTTCTTAATAGAAAAGATATGGCCCTAGGATGTATCTAGATGTATGTTTCTCTTGCAATTTTCCATCAGGTAGATGATGAATCACAAGAATCAACACCAAACAAATTATTGACTAGATTCAAGGTTCCATTTGGGAATAACTAAGATTTCATGAAAAAGGTTGAAAATATAGAGATACTACAAAATCCTCTGGAATATCAATCCTCTCACTTTGAAGAGCCTTCTACACAAGTATTTGCACAATTTTTTAATCCATTCATTGAAGATTATGTCTACTCGATTTCATATCTGGTTTCTAAATCGCATATAGAATATATCATCCATTCATATCAAAGGATGCATGAAGAAAAATTTTCATGCACCATTCATGCATCCCACGAGCCACATGTAGAGACTCACATGCATGCATCTCAAGAGACAAAAAGGGGGCCACTCACATAAAATTCAATTCTTACATTTTCTAAGAAAAACTTGTACAAACAAATTGGATATTTGAGTTTCTTTCAAAAAAATACCTATTTTCAAAAAACAATTCATCCAAAACTGAGTCTCGGAAGTGATTTTATGAGCATTTTAAAATCACCAAAATTTTCAACATTTTTCTGTAAATGGCCACGTGATTTTCAAAGTTTCATGTAACTTCACATGGATTCAAATCGTCTTCTTTACAATTAGAGAAGCTTGATATACATGGAAATATGACTAGTGCATCTACTTCATCATATACCTCTTCAATGAAATGTTCATCGAGCATAGCTTACACATTTGCAAGGTCTCCTTGGAGTGAAGGACATAGTTTCTTAGTTCCTTGTACTCTATCCTTTTTTTAATATTTTGATACCTTGTAACTTGAGGTGAGGATTTTCCCATGCTTTTTTTAATAAATGTGGTATTGTTCCTCAAAAGAGTGAAATATGAAAAACGTACATCATTTCCTCACACTTGTTGAAGTAACTCTGTAATGCATTCATTAGTAGTACATTGTGTTGAGTTTATATATGCCATGTTGGTGGTGAAGTATCTAATCTAACCTATTTATGATAATATCATGATCAACCATACATACTCTCTCACATCATGACAACATTTGGAAGGTTCCAAACTGTGATCTATCACACCCCTCCTTTCCTTGCATGCTAGAATACATCAGTCGTGGTGTTATGTGAGTCGATCTGCTAAATTTGGAACATAACAACATATTCTCTCAGTTGCAATGTTACATTGTTTATATTATTATTGTTATCATGATATTAAGGATTAAATAATATAATTATTGTGTAAGTATCTCATATAACCTATTTATAATAATATCATGATCAACCATACATACCTTATCACACCATGAAAACATTGAAAACGTTCCAAACTATGATCTATCTACAACCCTCCTTCCCTTGCATTCTACAATCCATTGTCATGGTGTTACGTGAGTTGATCCGCTAAATTTGAAACAGAATGACATCTTCTCTTAGCTGCAATGTTACATTGTTTATATTATTATTGTTACCATGATATTAAGGCATAAATCATGTAATTATTGTGTATTTTGATACTTTTTAAGAAGTATGGAAACAACAATCAATATGAAATTTTTTCCAATAATTTGTATCCACATTATCGCATGCAATATATCCATTCCAAAAATTTTGCTCATTTCTCTTGACCAATTCTTTTTAAAGAACATGACATTTATTAATCTTTATTAAAAATTTTGTTGGATGGTGTGATGGAAGTGTGATTTTGGAAGGAAGTTGTTTTAGAGAAAACTAAATCATAAATCAAATTCATTCTTGTTGTATTCCATCAATAAATTGTATTTAGTAAATCATCGTCATATTCGAAAGGGTATATTCTTGAGATTGCCTAGTATTTTCATGATATTCTTAAAAACCCATTAATGAGTGTATTGATATCCAGTTTTAGATGACAATTCTAAGAGATTGAATTTTCAATATTGAGTGAATTGATCTCCAATTTAGAGTTTCTATAATAATGAAATGAAATGTATTTTTTTTTATTTTTTTTATTTTTTTGTGTTATTTCTAATTATTTTTTATTTATGTAATTAAATAAACATAAAATTTGTATATATTTATTTTTGTGAGAGAAAGAGTTGGAATCTTGTTTAAAGACCATGTAAGGGCTCGAGGGAGATGATATTAGTGAGGATAGATATTTCCCTGTAGACCATTAATGGGAGACAACCCACTTTTGGAAGCCCACTACTTGCAGGTTTTCCTCTGCCATTATCTTTTCCAACCCTTGCTCTCTAATTTTTAACGAGCAATCAATAAATTCCTCTCCTCCCTGTAGATTAGTGCCATACTTGTGCCCGTAGCTATGCTCCTAGAGTATCCCAACCCAATTTCTTAGCTTATCGAGTAGTTATCTAGGTTATGTGACTTATGACTTACTCCAAGGTTTACTTGCATTACTCAAAGGTTAGGTTGACTTTCTAGTGAGGATATTGGAAGGATCTAGCGGTCACTATAGTAGAGTTGAGTCGTTTGATGAGGGGTAAGCAAATCACAATAGAAGATAAATATTCTTAACAGCTCATAGAGAACTATTTTGATCTAGGAGTGAAAGGGAAATAACCGCCTAACCCCAAAGAATTGAGAAAAAACTTGATCAAGGCATTGCTTTGTTCTTCTTTGTTCTTTCGATCATGAAATATATATATGTAATTATGCATTCATTAATACATATGTAATAATTTTTTCATTACATAATTATATGATGAATTTGATGATCAAATATTTTGTGGTTGGTTAAGAGGATCCATACCCACAAAGAGTTGTCACAATTGTTGAACAAGAAAGGCAAAGGCACCAAGGGAAACGAGATAAGAAAATGAATAGGTAGAATCTATATAATCAATAGTAGCATTTGGGGAGTAAATGCCCAATGTTCCTTTCCTTGAAAATAACTCAACAAATATCCCATCAGTGACACAGGATGGAGGGAAGTCAAGTTTCGATTCCTGGTCGACAATACTCGAGAGCCTTTGGGGACTCACATGATATATATGCCTTATGCTGAGATTCACAAAATAGCTAGCATATTCACACCAACCACTCTGACAAAGAATAAGAAACCAAAGAGTAAGAGAGAACCAAGAAAGATGAAGAGCCCTAAATGAATATAGGTTACCTCGTAACCATGTAAGGACTTATGAGAAGATACTTGAATCATGTTTTAACTTAAAATGTATATATGTGGTATATCATTTGTTTATATATATATATTGAAAATTATTTTATTATGTGAGGTATATTATGTTTTAACATTTATTTATTTACATATGTATATAATTTATTTATATATTTTATAATATATATATAATTTATTAATAAATTTATTCATTATGTTAATTAGTTTTTATGTGGATTCTTCTTTATTTGACTATGGAATGTATATTTATAGCATTTATTTATTATATGCTTGTTGTTATTTTATCATTTAATTTCTATTTCTTTGTATTTTATATTAGAAATATGTGATTTTTACATCAAATTTCAAATAACATAATAACATAATGAGTATGTGATTTTTTATTTCATATTAAAAAATGGATTTGATTAATCAAATTATAATGTTGTGTAAATAATTATTGTCATTTTGAAGTATTATGTGAGGCTTCAACATAGGATTTAGGCTTAAGAATTGGGTTATAAGATTAAAAGGGTAGGATTAAGTACTAGTAGGCTTAGGCTTATGATAAAGATTCTCATTTAGGATTAGGCTTAAATATTTATACATATGATTGAAGTTGAAGGTTAGGATAGGATAGGTAAGGCTAGACTATCTAGGCTAGGTTATATTAGTCTATGTAGGATAGCTTAGGTTATGTTAGGATAATCTAGTTTAGGCTACACTAGGGTATGATAGGTTAAAGGAGAGGTGGGAAGGGTAGGATAGGATAGCTAGATTAGGGTAGGTTAGGTTAGATTAGACTAGGGTAGGGAAGGGTTAGGTAGGATAAGGTAGGTTATTCTAGGATAGATTAGGTCTAGGGTAGGGTAGGATAGGGTAGGGTAGGTTAACCTAGGTTAGGTTATGCTAGTTTATTTAGAGTAGGTTAGGTATGTAAAGGAAATGTTATGGTAGGGTAAGTTTTGGATAGGATGGCTAGGTTATGGTAGGCTAAAATGGAATATCTTAGGGTAGGTTAGGTTAAAGTATTCTAGGCTAAGCTAGGCTATGCTAGGTTAGGCTAAATTAGGCTAAGTTGGGTTGGGATAGGTTGAGTTAAGTTGGGGTAGGCTAACCATACTCATTTAGGGTAGGTTTGGGTTGGGTTAGGGTAGGGTAGGTTTGGATTAAGCTAATCTAGGCTCAAGTAGGTTAGGTTGGTCTAAGCTAGGTTAGGCTAAGGTAGTTTAAGGTAGACTAGGATAAGTTATGCTAATTTAAGGTAGGGTAGGTTTGGGTTAGGCTAAGCTAGGCTCAAGTAGGTTAGGTTGGTCTAAGATAGGTTAGGCTAAGGTAGTTTAAGGTAGAATAGGATAATCTATGATAATTTAGGGTAGGTTTGGGTTAGACTATGCCAAGATAGGATAACCCTAGTGAGAGTAGGTTAGCTAGGTCAAGTTAGGTGAAGTTTGGGTAGGGTAAGCTAAACAAGGCTAGGCTGGGCTTAGGCTAGTGTAATGTTGGCTAAGCTAGGGTAAGGTAGGGTAGGGTAGGGTAATTTAAGGTAGGAAATTCTAGGCTAGCGTAGACTAGGGTGGGATAGCGTAGGTTACGCTAGTATAGTATATGGTGTGTTATTCAACTAGGTTAGACTAGGATAGTGTAAGTTAGGCTAAGTTCGATGGGTTAGGATATGTTACACAAGGTTATGGTAGGCAAAGTTATCTTATGTTTGGGTAGGTTATGTGAGGTTAGGGTAGGATAAGTTATCTTAGGTTATACTAAGCTAGGGTAGGGTATGTTAGGTTAGGTAATAGTAGGTTTATTGTAGATAAGACTAGGTTAGGCTAGTGTAGGCTAAATTAAGATAGGTATAGTGAACCATAATAAAAACAATTGACCACCTATACTAGGAGTTTTCTGTGAAGTCTCCCAAAAAAAATATTGTCTAAAACCTCTAAGAAAATAAATTATAGTGAAAATCCGAAGATGACTCATTTAAAATTGAATTCAAGATGAGTAAAATACCCTATCTTCCAAAAGGTATATCTCAGAACCTATAATGAAACAAAACTTGAAATTGTTTCTACAGGTACCTTGATATGTCTTCTACGTGACCTCCAAATTTCTTTATTTGTGGAGAGAAAATCCCAAGATGAGTTGATTATAGAAGAAAAAATCTAGGATCGATGCTCTGATGCTAAATGTTATGATCCAACATCATAAAAATGATAAAAAACCCAGTGAATATAGTCCACTTTGAGGGGAAAACCTCCTTGTACATTATATCTAATTTATAGAAAAGTATGAGATGGGATAAGATTCATTCTAAGACTAGATATCCTTGGTTTATATATAGCAGACAAATGTTACATTTTTAATGAAATGGTGCAATGAAGGGTTATAACCTACATATAAATGACACTATAAATATGATAATTCATTATCTAGGAATTAATAAGGGGTTTTATTTATAACATGTGGCTTAGTCATAGAAACGGGTGTTGTTAAAATTAGTTCATTGTATGTTTTAATATTTCATCAATGTTTTAATGATATTATATTTATTTTGTATTAAATTATGCATTTCATAATAATTCAAGGGTGTAGATGCATAACGTTTGTGTATCAAAAGGTTATCCATGTTGTGGATAAGCATGAGCCTCAGGATCCAAATGTAGAGTTGCATGATAACGCAATTGAAAAGGGATTTTATAAAATAGAAGTCTTGAAATGTATTGTCTCCATAGTGTTGTTACACTTGGTTCAAGTGAAATGACCAAATTGTTAAGGATGGAGAGGCTATGTTCAAGAAATCATATAATGATGAGATCATAGAGGTGTGAACTAGTGGTGAGATCATAAAACATTGTGTTAATTTATGAAGCATTCAATTTTCAAATTAATTTCCTTGGTTCAAGCCTCACTTAATAATGACTCAAAATAAGAATAATTCTTGAAACAAATTCTAATGTAACAATATCTACTTATATATAAATTCATTTTTTAAATATAATATAAATTTATTATGTGAATTGAAATAAAAACTACAAAATTTTAATAAAAAACTCAAAACAATATATACATTGAAAATAGATATAAAATTAAAAAATATTATAAATTTACATTCTACTCATGACAAAAGTTCGCCAATAATAACTAACATAAATAATGACTTTTATTAAAAATTGCAATATGTTCAAACATATAATAAACTATATTATTTATTAAAATTTACAATATATTCAAACATATAATAAACTATAGATAGACATTCTACACTCAAAATTAAAATCTACATTAAAAATAATTAACATTATAATTTTTTTTTATAAAAAAATTAAAAACATATTTCCTTTACATTAAAATATTATGCTTCTTATAATAATTTTTACTTTTAAATATTTAGATTAAAACATAAAACATAATATACATGACATTATGTTAATAAAACATAGTATACATCACATCATTAAAAAAATCGTATTTAGATTAAAACATAATATATATGACATTATGTTAAGTTAAAATATAATATATATTACATCATTAAAAAGTCCGGCAAACATTTTTCATTTATCCTATTAATTATAAAAAAAATCATCTATTCTATTAATTATAAAAAATTATAAATACATATAAAGATAAAAATAATAATAAATCTATCAATTCCTGTGTATAATTGAGAAAGTAATATTTTCTTTTTTTTAATGTTAAAGGCTGAATAGAAATTAAATTGCAAAATAATTAAATTAATGGTTGATAACCATAATGGTGATTAACAACGTAGTGACATTTAATGAGTGTTTTATTATGCTATGAAATCTCTGAATGCTTTCACTATTTTTAAATTTAAATATCATGTAAGAAATGTGTTATTTTTATAAGGAATTAAATCACACTATCTAACATTATTAAATTGATGAGGGATTTATAAGATCAAAATTATCTATAAAAATAGAAGCTTTCTTAATATAAGAACAAATTCTTATGAGTTCCATAGTGAAATTGGGCTTTGGTCAATTCCTAAAACTCCATGGAATGAAAGAGTGTGTCACCTTTGTGACACTAAGAAGGTTGAAGATGAAAAGAACTTTCTCTTCGATTGTCTAACCTATACCCATATTAGATCTCATTTTCAAAATACTTATCACAATACCAACCTTCCTAACCTCTTAACTCAACAAAATTATGGTGATCTTGGAAAGCTTCTCTTTATGTTTTTCGAGCACATAAACAAAATTCTAAAAAATTACAAATAATCACTTACTCTCTTAAGGTCCAATAAACCAATTAAATCTTAGAAGATGTTAATCATCATCACACACATATATCAAATATTGTCTTAATGTGTACCAATTCCTATATATATATATATATATAAAATGTTACCTTCATATGTACAATTCGACTATATATATAATGTGTTTGTTGTTTAATCTATATATATTTTTAAGGAGAGCTTTAGTTTTTCTATAAGAAATGTGTTATCCTTATAAGGAATTAAATCGCACGGTCTAAGATGATTAAACTGATGAGCGAGATAAGATGATTATATATATTAGTTTTTTCTGTTGAACGAACGACTCTTTTTTAGGAGACTCCGCCATCGTAGGTGATGAATTCATATTTATTATCCTATGGATATAGGCATTTGATCTGCATATTTTAGTGATTTAGTTGTGTCTGAAACTTATCAGACCAAATAATAATTTACGGGACGCTAACATTTTAGATATAAGATCTTCCATACCTTTTTTGGATTGTCTAACTCAAGGTATTGGATTGTATAATTTAAAAGAGTGCTTATTGCATATTTGATATTTTTATTTTTTAAATTAATTTAACAAAAAAAATTAGATACCCATATAAAATATTAATTAATTTATAATTTAAGTTTTTTTTATGAAGCTGGAAAACGTATCATAATTATCTTATTTTTTAATATATTTAGTATAATTAAATTTCCATAAGTAATGAGTGAACACTATTTTATAAGTGAAATGTTATATTAAATAATAGTATTTAATAAATTTAAATAACTTATATTTTATTTATATAATCTAGATAATACACAATTTTTTATAATGTATAATTATATTTTAAAAAATAAACTGTATGTTAGATTACTGTATTTTGTAAATTTAAAAAGAGAAAACTGTTATTAAACTTAAATCATTTAGAATGTGATTAATTAGCACAAATTAGCAGAACCACATGAGTTAGTCTAGTTAGATAATACATATGGCCTTAAAGAAATGTTTCATAAGTCATATTTAATATTAAAACTCAATATCTAGATTTATATAACCAGCGCTGTTTAAAATAATAAAACGCCATAAAATGAAGAAGAAAAGACCAGTGTTAAAACTGTTTAGAAATCAATGTAAATTTTTCTTAAACTAAAGAGAGATGATGTAGGGAGGAAAATGTGGATTAAGAGGTGGCCGGGTTAAATTTATTAAGTATGGG
>JASDQU010025505.1:20045-36102 GCA_032191745.1 Picea mariana
GAGAAGTGATTATAAGTCTTGGCTTATTTAGCCATCATTGACTTCGTCAATAATAGCATCAGTTATTGCTCATATATTGAATAGAAGATAGTCATTCATTTTATGAAGTACTAACCCATTTGCAAGCATATATCCTAGTTGTCTCTGTTTTGTCTCGCAAACAGGTGCTTCAGCAGTGGTTCTTGTGACTATCTTAGGCATCAATCTGTGGAAGGGTTTCTCCTTGATTTGACTTTATCCTTCAACCTTCCTTTATCCAGATTGACTTAGGGACGTCTCCCTTGGACTTGCCCTCCTAAATAGAAAGAGTTCCCCATCGAGGTGACAGTGGGTGGGGAAGCTCCTGTTACGCCGGTTTTTACCTTTGACTCAAGCTATTTAACCTTTCCTACAAACCGTGCGATAACAATCCCAAACTGAAACAACATCCGGAAGTGCTTTTTCTGTCAACAATGCTTCCTGCCCAATCTGAATCAGTGTATCCACTCAATGTGAAATTATGAACTCCGTCATAACTGAGACCATAATCTAATGTACCTTTAAGGTACCTCATCACATGTTTTGCAGCCACTAGGTGAACATGTCTGGGTTCTACCAGAAACTGACTCAATGTGTTCACGGCAAAACAAATGTCTGGTGTGGTGTTCGTTAGGTACATCAGCAATCCAATAATCTGTCCGTACAGTGTGGCATCTATCAAGTCTGACGAAGTATCGACCAACAGCTTCAGCTTCGCTTCCATGGGTGTATTCATGGGCTTGCATTCTAACATGTCGAATCTCTTCAGGATTTTGACTGTGTACTTCCCTTGGTTAAGGAAGATCCTCTCTGGAATCTGCCATACCTCAAGACCTAGAAAATAGTGCATTAGGCTGAGGTCTTTCATCTCAAATTCTGAAGCGAGTCTCTTCTTACATTCGGTGATGAGCTTTTCTTCTCCAGTTAAGAATAAGTCATCCACATACAGTAATAGTATTACTGGCTCATCGTTCATAATTTTGAAGTAGAGATTTGAATCAACTTTACTCTTGGTAAAGCCCAAGCTTGTCAAGAAACTATCTATACGGCCATACCAAGCTCTAGGAGCTTGCTTCAATCTGTAGACATGAGACTTCCTGTCTTCGACCTCAAATCCTTGGGGTTTCTCTATATACACTTCCTCTTCGATAACACCATTCAGGAAAGCTGTCTTCACGTCCATCTGGTGCAACTTCCATTTCATTTTAGCTGCAAGAGCTATGATGGTTCTAATCGAAGTGTATCTGGCTACAGTAGCGAATGTCTTTTCATAGTCAATGCCTTCTTTCTGGGAAAAGCCACAAGCGACAAATCTTGCTTTATATTTCTCAATACTTCCATCAGCAGCATGTTTGATTTTGAAGAGCCATTTTGATGATACCAAATCCTTACTTTTTGGTCTGGGAACTATTTCCCATACATTGTTCTTTATTATGGATTGGTATTCCTCTGTCATGGCATCTGCCCATTCCTTCTTTTGAATGGCTTCTTCAAAGTAGGTAGGCTCCTCTTCTAGGAGATCACACATCAAAGCCGTATAACTGGAGAATGGCTTTGGTCTTTTCACCTGTCTCGTAGTTCCTTGGGGAACACCGTACTTCTCTCCATCTTGAATAAGCTCTCTAGCCTAGGTTGGGTTTCTTTTATGGAGGATCGTCATCTGAGGAGGTTCTTGTACTTCTACTATATCATGGTCTTCTAGGAGTTCCTCATCAGGGGAAGTTATGACTTCCCTCACTGGTTCTGCAGCTCTGGGAACCTCCCTCATTGCGAAATTGGGGATTACAGGTTCCTCTTCATATACCTCTTCAAGATGACATAGTTTAGATTTCTTGAGTGCTGCATCTTCATCAAAGGTCACATCCTTGTTGATCTCAATGTGATGTTGGCCTGGTATATAAATTCTGAAGGCCTTGAAGACCTCACAGTATCCCACAAATATTCCCTTCTTTCCTGAAGGGTCTAGCTTGTTTCTCTTTTCTTTAGGTATATGAATAAACACTGGACAACCAAATATTTTGAGATGGCTTACCTCTAGCTTCTTTCCGGTGAACATCTCTTTCGGTGTCTTGAGACCAAGTGCACTATGGGATAATCAGTTCTGCACATAAACAACTGCCATTGCTGCTTCTGCCCATAAGCACATAGGAAGATCTTGATCATGGATCATAGTCTTCACAGCTTCCAGTAGGGTTTTGTTCTTTCGTTCAGCTACACCGTTTTGTTGGGGATCTTGATTCCAACATCTTTGCAGAAGTTCACGAACTCTTTTGAGGTATATTCTCCTCCATTATCTAACATGAGTATCTTAATCTTCCTTACAGAAGGGTTCTCTATCAAGGCTTTGAATTCCTTGATCTTGCTGAACACTTCAAATATATCCAGGTCTTTTACGAGAATAATCATTAATGAATGATACATAATATACATACCCATTAATGGAGGATGATGGCATTGGGCCACATACATATGAATGAATGAGTTCTAGGACTCCTTCTGCCTTGCTATCCCTCTTCGAAATGTTCTTCCCTTGTGCACATCCATTGCGTACGCCTTCATGGTCACCTTTAAGTTCTGGTAAACCTGTGACCGCTTTGCATATGTATGGTAGCACCTTGTAGTTGAAGTCAACTAATCTTCTATGCCAAGATTCTTCAATGGCGTGGGTCATGGCAGCTTCTGAATGACCCTTTAGCTTATGCGAGCCACCTTCTTCTTTTCAATGATGATTGCTTCTTTTAAGGTTTCTCCTTTAGTATGTTGCCTTCTACAACCTTCACTATTGCTTCCGCATGTGACCTGGAGCAAGGTCAACAAAACAACAAGCAAGAATAATATCCTTCTGATAATATAAAGATAGCACGAACAATCATCACAGTAGCTCCTTTAGAGCTATTACTTAAAATTTATCTGAAGCAAAGATTAAAGGTAAGGATACAATACGAAATGAGGTCAACACTCTCATAGTGTTGTGACCAAGCATTCTTCCATGGCAACCTGGAACTAACACGCGAGGTTTCTCCTTGAGGAGGTGTTAGTTGTATCGGGCAACGCATTTACCTCTATATGTTCACATGCTATCAAGTATAATACTTTACGACGATTGTTATCTCAATTATAGTCATCAGCTTATCATGTGTACTTTTGAATCTTATTAATCTTCATTAATCAAACCTGGAGCCTTGTCCTCAAGAATGAGTGCTTGCTTTTCTTCCAGGTCTCCTTCACTCAAGTGACGAGTGCTTTCTTCAACCTGTTTGTTGTACTAAGACAATATGCTATCTTGATAGAAGGTTAGGTTAGAGGATAAGCTCTATGATCAACTTTTAATCCTTCTAATAATTTGATCATAGCTTCAATATGCAACACTGATCAAGATAATGTCATGACAAATAGATGTATATCAGAATAATAACACCTGGGTTGCATCATTCCTCTGAATGTGTTGGATCTTGAGATCCTTCTGGATCTATGGCAAGAGATCCCTTCTCCTGCAAATACTATTTAGGGTTTAACCATTAAACATATGTAAGTACATACCTCTGATAGCATTTGCAGGTAGTGGCTCCATCTGGTAGCAGCGATAATCATTAACTCTTAAGAAAACTTCAAGGGTGATTGCAACTGGTTCTACGGTTGCAACTGCAACTGGTTCTGAGACTGCAACTGCAACTGGTTCTGACACTGTAACTGCAAATGCAACTTAGGGTTTTATGAGGAAACCCTAATTTTTCAAACTTCAAATTTTGAAATTCCGATCCAGGGAATAGATGCGCTGAGCTGAGGTGAGTATGCTGGTGTAGTCAGAATTTCGAAAATCCAACTTTTACCCCCTCAAACTTGATCTGCGAATTTCTGGACTGGTGCTTCTGGTTTTTTGGTACTTCTGGTACTCTGGTACTTCTGGTACTTCTGGTACTCTGGTTTTCTAGTACTTTGTGAAACTAGGGTTTCACTTTCTAGGAGATCTAGCCACTGAAAAGGTGCGTTGATGATGCCAAATTGATCCTTAGGGGAGGGCACAACTTTCTAGATAGTTTTAGGGCTAAAAAGATTCACTTTTGAAAAACCCTAATTTGCAGGTACTGCAACAGTGACGTTTTTCCTCTTGCGAAATATGCTTCCTTCAGCTTGCCTCTGATACCATGTTAATGTTTATGCCATTATTATAGATGTTTGCATTTCATTAGAGAACAATAGCATAATCCAAGATCACTGAGAAATACACAATCACAAGAGACACATCATTTATCCTGGGAAACCCTCTAGGGGAAGAAAACCAAGCAAAACTTCCTTAATATAGATAGCCAATACAATGCCAAGAGATCTCTATGCTAAAATAGAAAGTCCTCTCCAAGATATGTGCCACTCTCTCTCTCTCCTTTGCCGGTAATAGATCAGAACTTGTCTCTCAAACTAAGCAAGTGAGTTATATCCAAATGAGGCGCTAGCCTCCTTTATTTATACAAGTCTGGCACGTGTGAAGTGTCTCTTCACTGGCAGGGCTGATTTCTCCAACTAGGAGGGTAAACCCACCTTTATTATATTTCTGGGTCTTCTTATTAACTGCTAGGGCCGACTTCTTATTCTGCCTATTATAATTGTCTGTTGACCAATCCTCAAAAGGGGATTTGGTCCTATTACAATAACTGACATGATCAATCCACAATGGGGATTGATCCTATGAATAATATATCAATAATAATAAGAATACTCTTTGCAGTTACAATATTTCAACAGATAATAGAATCGTAGATAGAAGAATCTCATAGCTCATGAGTCGTGACTATCAATAGTCCTCCATGTCATAATCATAAAGATTAGCATCACTACCAATGCTCTCTCCTCCATCCTCCTCCTCTTTATCCAATGCAATTTGTGCATTTGTTGGTGTGGAGGATGACCCCTCATCACCATCATCAAAAGTGACCAACTCTAGCACTGGTTCATTAAGATCCAAGTTGACTAATGCCAATTCAACACTGTTGTCCAAACACATATCATCAAGAAACACATCCCACATCTTTGTCTTTCCCATCAACCATTCTTCTCTCTGCATGTAAATAAGATGGAGGTTGGTGTGCACATACACCACTAAGTCACCTGACACGATGACAAAGAGAAGAGTTCAACAAGAGAGTTTATACTTGAGTGAAGGGTACATTTTTACTAGGGTCATGACAAAAGAGTTCAACAATCAATGCCACCAACATCAAAGTACATAAAAGGCTTGGTGCTCTTTATTAAATGCCAGTTCCATACCATCATGATAGAATCCAATGGAAATATTGCATTCTCGTCAATCTTGAAATCCTGAAAACCGTTAAGTCTGCTGAATTTTGAATGGAACCTAAAATTCTACTTTCTCTATATGAAGACCAATGAGGTTGGAACCAGTCTCAAACATCCTGAAACAATTAATGGTAATGTTAAAAAATTAAGTAAAAGGATGAAAATGAATGATAAAGGAGAATGTCACTTTTACTATTACCATTAATTACTAGGGTGGGTGAAATGGATGGGGTGTGGACCTATTTAAATAGCATTAGTAGGGAAAAATAACCATTAGTTGCACGCCAAAACACCTCACAACTCCAACTTGCATGAGAAAACGTGAACCTGGGACCTTTCCTATGCATGACATGTGTCCTTCAGACAAAGATTTGGGATGTGTTTTGTGCACATGACATGTCCCAAATCCGTGTCTGACACGTATCCTCACGAACACGTGTCCCCACGCTGGATACGCGACACAGAGGGCTAAATGGACATGTCATGTTTCATAGGTGATGAGATGTGTAAATTGTTAATGATTGTAGCATCATGTAACATTCTCCAGGATACGTTCTCCTCTATGACTGCGTTGAGTCGACCTGTGAGAGAGCCCAGTGTTGGGTGTGCCCATGTGATGGGGTGTATCGTTCTCCTCTGGACTGAGTCGAGTTGTGCCCCGATGTTGGGTGTGCCCATGTGATGGGTGTATCGTTCTCCTCTGTGAGAGTTGAGTTGATGTGGTCTCCTGCCTTTATACTCCTGTGGACTCAGTTGAATCAAGCTTGAGATGGTACTCTAGATGATTCTCCTATGGACTCAGTTGAGATAGAGATCTCTTGAGTATGATGTCCCTGTGGCTGAGCACAGGTGGACGTGTCCCTAGTGGTTGAGCACTAGTGGACGTGTGGATCCCTTTCTATATTGTCTAAGTGTAAGATTTACTTGTAACCCTAATTGTGATGTAAAGTGTACAATTTGGCCCCACCATATGTGAAAGATAATTAATGTTTATTGTAATAAATAATTATATTTTTGAGTTATTGATGTCGGTCCTGTTGTGCCAATAGACACACCTATTGTTGTGACTCGTCTAGTATAAATAGAGGTGATTTCCCCATTGAGAAAACACACACTCGCACACTTGTCACTTGTCATTTGGTAATTTCAGCAACACTTGTAAGGCTAAAGTGCGCACCTCTCTTGGGCACTAGTTTCAAGGTTGTAGAAGCACCCTCTTGTGTGCATTAGGGTTTATGGTTGGGGGATCTTCTCTTGAGAATATAGCAAAAGATTGTTGGGTTTTCTTCCCTTGAGTAGAAGGGTTTCCTAGGATATTTCTTATGTTCTTGTGCATGGTAATTCTTTTTGTGATCTTGGTTATTGCAGCACTTATGTATGGTGTAGCTGCATTTGTTTATGGTTCAAGTACATGTTAAATGAAATAAACCTCATGCTTGAGCCTAGCATAGTGAAACTTCAACATGGTATCAGAGCATAGGACTTGAAAGAGCTATTGCACGAGCATTAAAAGCTAGCCGCCCTCTTTTCTGCAAATCCGTACGACCCTCTAGGGTTTCTAAAGAAAAAGTACGACCCTCCCTTTTCTGGTTGTTTTAGCACCCAACACTGAAACGTTGGGGCTATTTTTGGCATAGGAGTGTACGGCCTCCTTCAGCGCACCTCCATTGACTCTCAGAGTGCAATTCCAAGAAATTTGGATTTTCGGCCCTAGGGTTTCTAGGGTTCCGCAATTTTCTGCAGAAATTTCGGTTCTAGGGTTTCTACAACTCACCAATATTCCTATGACCGTCTAAAGGCTTATTGTTTGCAGTCATAAGTCCAATGAAATTTAAAAGTTTCTAGTCTAGCCTAGCCGTTAGGTTTCCTAGCCTAGTTGCTAAGGGTTTGTGGAAGAATCTGCAAACCATGAAGAACAAAACCTTGGTGGAAGATAGGCTTGATGAATCAAGCAACTTCAGTTCCTGGAAGTCAAGACTACAAATCACCCTGGAAGAGGATGACTTATTGAGTGTGATACAAAAGACTCTACTAGAAACAACTACTGATGAAGAGAAGGAAGAAAGGAAGGAAGATGACGTCAAGGCAAGGAAGATAATCATCTACTCAGTGAGAGATCATCTCCTACCTTGTATTTCCAACCTGAAGACAACTTATGAGATGTATGAAGCATTGAAGAATATGTTTGAGAGGAACAACACCCTCAGAGATCTTACCTTAAAGGGCCAGCTTCAAAACATCAAGATGACAAAAACTGACACCGTTGCCACCTTCTTCATGAACATTTCAGAGATCAGAGATCAGCTAGGTGCCATTGGAGATATCATATCAGATAGAGAAATTGTCTTGACCACTCTCAATGCTCTTCCAAGACATTGGGAACCATTTCTTCAAAGTATCAGTGGTAGAGTAGAACTACCTACTTTTGATTGTCTATGGACAGACTATACCCAGGAAGAAATCATACTTATAGCTAGAGGAGTGCAAGACTCCCNATTTCTTCAAAGTATCAGTGGTAGAGTAGAACTACCTACTTTTGATCGTCTATGGACAGACTATACCCAGGAAGAAATCATACTTATAGCTAGAGGAGTGCAAGACTCCCCTCATGATGACAATCATGCTCTTGCCTTTCATACAAAGAAAGGAGGAAAGAATAGAAGAAGCTCCAGTCAAGCATTCAAAGGCGAGAAGACTTCATCAGCTTCAAGTCATGATCATAGAAAAGACAAATCAAAGATCCAGTGTTTCAGATGTGACAAGTATGCACACTTTGCAAGAAATTGTACTACCAGGAAGAGAGGAAGACAACATGCCTCCACTGTTGACGTTGATCCAGACCCACCTCAGAAAGATGAGGCTTTCTTCTTTTGAGCTTTCTCAAGAGGACCAAAAGAAAGATTGAGCATGACTATAGACTAAGGTAAGTTTTGTACTACATTCCTTATTTGATTTCATCATTACCCTGTAGTTGCTTGCATTTTCATAATGAAGGGTATTATCCCTTGTATGGGAGCCCTCATGACTTGGACCATTATCCCTGGTATGGGAATCCAAATTTTCTTGGTTGGTTATTATCCTAGTACAGGAGGCTAGTTTGGTTGGTATTCCTATGGGAGGCCATCTTGGTTATTATCCTAGTATGGGAGGCCAACAAAGTACTATAGAGGCAGTAGAGGACCTGAGAAGACATGGGATGTCTCCAGGTTAGGAAACATCGGAAAAGGAAGATGTCTATCCTTCATACTTCAAAGGGAGTCACTTGACTCAGAGGGAGTCAAACTATTTGAGAAGAAGAAAGAAACAATACCTTCTCCCCCTTCAGCAGTTCAGAGGGAGACAACCATTGATCCATTTGATCCAACTGATCCAGTTGATCCAGTAGCTCCAGTTGATGTTCCCAGAGACATTGCAGTAGGCCATAAAAGGCCTTCCTAGGCTCGACAGACTCTGCAGGAGGTAGAGGGACATGCAACTCCTCGAGGCACATTCCGAGAAAGCAAGAGACCACAAAGATTTTCGAGCTATGTTTCAGCCATGAGCCACATCATTGATACTGAGCCTTCTTGTCATGGAGAAGCAGCAGGTCAGCAAGTATGGCAAGATGCCATGACAAAAGAGTATCAGCCCATCATGAAGAATGATGTATGGGATATTGTTCCAAGACCAGAAGGGAAGTCTGTAGTGACTTCCAAGTGGATCTATAAGATCAAGCATGCAGTTGATGGAAGTGTCGAGAAGTACAAAGCAAGATTTGTAGCCAGAGGATTCTCACAAGTGGAGGGAATTGATTATGAGGAGACATTTGCTCCTGTAGCCCGATACACTTCCATCCATGCCATCATTGCACTAGCTGTATCCATGGGTTGGAAACTACATCAGATGGATGTAAAGACAACTTTTCTCAATGGTGAGATTGGGGAAGAGGTTTACATCGAGCAGCCAGAAGGATTCGTGATATATGAGCAAAAATCTCATGTGTGCAGGTTGAAGAAAGCCCTGTATGGACTAAAGCAGGTACCTCGTGCTTGGTATGAGAAGATGGATGGATTTGTGATGAGTATGGGCTTCAGCAAGAGTGTTGTTGATCCAAACCTATATTATCACATTGTTGGTGACGAGTGCTTGATCTTGGTCCTGTACGTTGATGACTTATTCCTCATCGATTCAGAAAGACTTATTGGTGAATGCAAGCGTGCATTGACTTCTGAATTCGAGATGAAGGATCTAGGTATGATGCACTACTTGGGGCTAGAAGTATGGCATAGGACTAATGAGATTTTCCTAAGTCAAGGAAAATATACAGTGGAGATACTGAAGAAGTTCATTACGACAGACTGCAAATCCATTCCTACACCGATGGTGATGGATCTGAAGAAAATGAACGAGGCTTCTATTGATTCAGGCGAGATTGATCCACATCTATACCGACAACTAATTGGATCATTGATGTATCTGGTTAACACCAGACCTGATATATTGTATGTAGTGAACGTACTTAGTCAGTTTATGAGTCAGTCGAGACAAACTCACTGGATAGCAGTGAAGCATGTATTGAGATATCTACAAGGCACAGCTGGATATGGCTTGAGACATGACTCCTGTAGAGACATGTTTTTGCAGGGATATGCCAATGCAGATTGGGCAGGGAGCACAGTGGACCGGAAGAGCACATCCGGTTATTGTTTTACTTTGGGATCTGCTATGGTTTCCTGGTGCAGCAGGAAACAAAGCTTTATGGCTTTGAGTACCGCAGAACTAGAGTATATAGCATTGAGTGTGGCAGTTCGCGAAGCAGTGTGGCTTCGCAAGCTCCTCGCAAATTTATTTGATCATGAGATGGATTCCACTATTATTCATTGTGGTAACCAGAGTTGTGTGAAGCTCTTAGAGAATCATGTGTTTCATGATAAATCGAAACACATTGAGATCAAATACCATTATATCAGAGATATGGTGCAGAGGAAAGCAGTACACGTGCAGTACCTTTCTACACATGAACAGATTGCAGAAGTCTTCACCAAACCGCCTACCAGGACGAAGTTCGAGTACTTCCATGAGAGACTTGGCCTGGTGGAGAATGCCTCCCTAGCTGAGAGGGAGTGTTGATGATTGCAACGCCGTGTGACATTCTCCAGG
Source organism: Picea mariana (assembly GCA_032191745.1). NCBI lineage: Eukaryota > Viridiplantae > Streptophyta > Pinopsida > Pinales > Pinaceae > Picea > Picea mariana. Next base: position 30,495 of record JASDQU010025505.1, read on the forward strand.
ATACGTTCTCCTCTGTGACTGAGTTGAGTCGACCTGTGAGAGAGCCCAGTGTTGGGTGTGCCCATGTGATGGGGAGTATCGTTCTCCTCTGGACTGAGTTGAGTCGTGCCCCAGTGTTGGGTGTGCCCATGTGATGGGTGTATCGTTCTCCTCTATGAGAGTTGAGTCGATGTGGTCTCCTACCTTTTGTAATGTTCCCAAGCCAAGATGCAAGGAACATCACGATTTTGGGTGTCTTTTAAGACTTTTCTGGTTGTGGCATTTCGTCAAATACTTTGTTGATCTACTTGTTTACATGTGTTTACTTGCAGGATGGCCTCTTGATTTCGGCCTTAAGGATTTAGTTGATGATTTATATGTGTGTTGCAGCAGTAAACAAGAAGATACAATCATGGAACATCCCTCAACCATATGCAATATGATAGACAAGCCAAAACATCTCAAATCTGATTTTATTCATGAATAGAAGAACCTGCTACAATTGAGATGTCGATCTGGAAACTCAACAGATGGATCCAATAATATAATAGGAGCTGCTACAAAATGCTCCAATAGAAGACCACAAGCCTCCCAAAGGATGATGACAATGAAGACCAATACAAGAAGGAGATCTGAGCCGTATGAAGTACCAACCGTCAAGCTGGAAGGTGTCATGCCCTGCTGGAGCACTGAAACCCTCAATAATTCGGCCCAACTGAAGAAAGCCTCCAAATGAGCCCAAACTCGGCGAAAGGATAGATCGGGGTGATAGGATCCCTCTCATGAAGTCTCAGGCCGAACTGATCTGGATAACTCCTCTGAATGTTGAACCCTCAATGAAGCTGCATCCTCCTGAAAACTGCCAAACCCTATGAAGGAGACCTCCAAATACTCCGCTGAAGATGTCGACTGTAGATCGGGATGAGTAGAATCCCCTCCTGAAATCTCAGATCAAAATACCAAGGGAAACTCCTCCAAATGCTGAATCCCCCAATGGAGCTGCATCCTCCTAAAACTGTCAAACTCTATAATTTCGGCCCTGATGAAGGAGGCCTCCAAATGCCCTGAAACTCACTAGAAAGGTAGATCAGGACACTGCAAGTCACTGGGTGAAGTCTCAAGATCAGATCTGAAGTATAACCCCTCCAAATTGAGTAGATCTAAATCTCAAAAATGCCCTCCTTCTCTCCAATTCATCCAATGCATCCAATAAATCAAATGGCACATGAAACTCCTCTGCTATGATGATCCCGTGTAAAATATCCTCTTTGCTCCAATGGGTATTTCTATAGGCTACATACTGTGGGAAGGTTATTAGAGCCCTAGTTTCCTTGCTAAGGCCGGCATATATTACCTCCAAGCATGTTTTCTCAAAGTCCATTTCTCCTTATGGAAGACCTCTCTATGCATGTGCTAATTCCCACTGGCTGGCAGGAATGTAAGCTCTGATACCACTGTAATGTTCCCAAGCCAAGATGCAAGGAACAACACGGTTTTGGGTGTCTTTTTAAAACTTTTACTGGTTGTGGTATTTTGTCAAACACTTTGCTTACAGTTACACTTAGGGTTTTACTGATGTGTTTATATGTGTGTTTGCAGCGATAAACAAGAAGATACAATCATGGAACATACCTCAACCATATGCAATATGATAGAGTCTAGACAAGCCAAAACATCTCAAATCTGATTTTATTTATGAATAGAAGAACCTACTACAATGAAGATGCCGATCTGGAATGCACATCAGATGGCTAGAAGATAGGAGCTGCTACAAAATGCTCCAATAGAAGACTACAAGCCTCCAAAGGCTAAATATCCAATGAAGACTGATGCAAGAGTAGATCTGGGCCATAAGAGTGCCAAACCCCCAAGCTGGAAGATGCCACGCTCTAGTAGAAGACTGAAACCCTCAATAATTCGGCCCTACTGTGAGAAAACTCCAAATACTACGCTGAAGATGTCGAACTGCAAATCGGGATGAGTAGAATTCGCTCCTGAAATCTCAAACCGAAATACCAAGGGAAACTCCTCCAAATGTTGAATCCCCCAATGGAGCTACGTCCTCCTAAAACTGTCAAACCCTATAATTTCGGCCCTGATGAAGGAGGCCTCCAAATGCCCTGAAACTCGCTAGAAAGATAAATCGGGACACTGCAAGTCACTAGGTGAAGTCTCAGGGTCAGATCTGAAGTATAACTTCCCCAAACGGAGTAGATCTGAATCTCAAAATTGCCTTCCTTCTCTCTAATTCGTCCAATGCATCCAATAAACCAAATGGCACATGAAACTCCTCCTGAATGCACTAGATCTAATGTCCAAGCCCCTGCAGTGAAAACCCAGGTTCTAGAATCTACCGAAGCCCTTCCAATCCCTTGGAACGAACTTCCCTCAAAGAATGGTGCGCCCCTCTTGCTGGAAACCCCCAATGGTGCGCCCTCCTTCTCTTCATGTGCCTGTGGCTGGTGTAAAACCCTCCTGTGTTGATGTAGATCCGAACTAGAATGGTGTGGGAGCGTATTGCATCTCCGAGACCAAGCTTGGGTCAAGCTAGGTGGAATCTTTCACCACCAAATCGTTCTCTAGGGTTTGTTAAGTCAAAACCCTCAAAACCCCCAAGAGATGGGCCCTCTAGCTAGAAGCCACTTATCAAAATGATAGACATACATGAATGAATGAATAGAGGCCCTTGCCTTTCCTTTATACTTCTTGCTCACCTTGTCCCTCCAAAGTGACTTTCATTTTATTAATATTTAATTAATTAATTAAATCACTTTAATTAATTAATTAACCTTTTTACCTCTGAAAAGCGCCTTATCTCTCCTTGTGGCTTCCATGGCCACTGAAAGTTACTTCTCACCATCCCATCCTGTAGTGTTGCTCCTCCTTATTCCAATGAATTATTACACTGAGAGGTTCCTCCAAGTAATGTGGCCAAAATGACCTCTTCAGTGAATTTAATTAACTTATAGCTCAAAATAGTCAAAATCATGGAAATCGTCGGAATGCAACGGAACCAAAGCCAACCTGTGCGGAATGGATCATAATGATGAAATGGGATGGGCAATGCAAGCCGGACCCCAAAATGCCTCTCAATAGTCCATGTACTCACTATAACATCCATCTGGCTACTTTGGTCATCATAAACCTCTGCAATGTAATGATGTCCCAAAGTGGGGACATTACACCTTTGTACTCCTATGGGCTCAGTTGAGTCAGGCTTGAGATGGTACTCTAGATGATTTTCCTGTGGACTCAGTTGAGATAGAGATCTGTTGAGTATGACGTCCATGTGGCTGAGCACAGGTGGACGTGTGGATCCCTTGCTATATTGTTTAAGTGTAAGATTTACTTGTAACCCTAATTGTGATGTAAAGGGTACAAGTCGGCCCCACCATATGTGAAAGATAATTAATGTTTATTGTAATAAATAATTATATTTCTGAGTTATTGAGGTCGGCCTTGCTATGCCAATAGACACACCTATTGTTGTGTCTCGTATAGTATAAATAGAAGTGATTTCTCCATTGAGGAAACACACACTCTCACACTTGTCACTTGTCATTTGGAAATTTCAGCAACACTTGTAAGGCTGAAGTGCGCACCTCTCTTGGGTGCTAGTTTCAAGGTTGTAGAAGCACCCTATTGGGGGATCTTCTCTTGAGAATATAGAAAAGGATTGTTGGGTTTTCTTCTCTTGAGTAGAAGGGTTTCCCGGGATATTTCTTGTGTTCTTTTGCATGGTAATTCTTCTTGTGATCTTGGTTACTGCAACACTTGTGTATGGTGTAGCTGCATTTGTTTATGGTTCAAGTACATGCTAAATGAAATAAACCTCATGCTTGAGCCTAGCATAGTGAAAATTCAACATAAATGAAAAATAGATGGCCTTTATTTATATGATGCCATCTAAACCAATTTTTCCACATAAAAATGTCAACAACAAATTAAAAGAGGGCCGCCCTCCTTTATTTTCCTTTACAATGCAAATAATAAAATTCCATAAGATAAAACCCTAAAAAGGGTGATGTCATGCCCTAGAAGGGTGACGTTGAGACTCAGAAGTGAGACATTGAGCCTCTTGATGCAGATCGTTGGGTCTCCAAAGGCCATGTGTCAAGCCCTCATGTGCTAGAGTGTCATGCCATGCATCTCCTTCCTCAAATCACACCACATCCCATCAAGCCCCCCAAATCCCTAGCCTCCAGATGACATCAAGGGCTTAGGAGGTGACGCCCTAGGCCTCAAAAGGAAACGTTCTCTATCCTTTGCACACAAAGGCTCTAGGGTGCTCTGCCCAGCCTGTGGGATATGGCGTCCATCTTAGGGGTTCTCAACCCCCCATGAAATTCAAAATGGCATAATTCCTACACGGATAGCTTTCACCAGCCAAGGTCCTGCAAAGACAAACAAGTACGCCCTCCAAGGGTCCACAAGTCACATGTATCATACCAAGTAAGCCACTTTTAATAAAAGAACCACCCGAACATGTGCATTAAATCTCCCCTTTTCAAACTAAACAAATGCTCAAAGACCTTCTAAAATTTTCCAAATTTAGGTATGGGAGGGTTGTCATGGTGCTCTATTAGGTAGACCAATCCCAAGTTAAGGAGTGTTTCCCAAGAAGACCCTCTCTAAGTCATGTAATGAATATGAGGTGAATGGGGGTACGACTTTTGGGCATGGGGTTCTTGACATATCAAGGGTTTATATTGTCTCATTTATGGGTGCCTTTGTGGAGGGTGTGTTGCATCCCTCATTTGCAATGCAATATTTTTCCAAGCCCTTTTATTTGCCATTAATTTATTAGGGTCCGAACATTGAGTGCTATGTGCAAGTAAAAGAGCACCGCAATGCCACTTGGAGTTAGGAATAGACTAAGTGCCATATGAAATGGAAAGTAAAAGACACCGCAAATGCACACCACTAACAAGTGAGACATTTCTTAATTATGTGTTTTCCTTTTAGAAGGTCCTTCATTTTTTATGGAGAAGCATTTCATTTCTCTGAAGACCTTAGGACGAGCATCTAGAGGGGTAATTTATGGCTTTTAACTTTTTCCAACTACAACACCTATGGGCCTCTAGCCCCTTTGTAATATACCAGATATAAAAAGTATGCAGAGCAGAAATAAAATGCTAGAAATGGCAGAATAACAGTAATATAACCAGCATAATCTCCACAATAACACATAAATGATATAAGAACAACAACAGAAATAACACTTTGATTCAGAAAGCAATGTTCACGGGGTTAACTTGAGGGTTTGGGGGGCGGAGAAGCCAGTGAGAGCATTGAGGGAAATGATCAGTTCCACTTCGGGAGGGTCTGAGGGAGGGGTTATGTCAGTGATTTTAGGTGACTCGGGCATAAGGGGAGTTTCAACATCCTCTTCCGAAATATCCTCAGAGATGGCCATAAAAAGCTTTTGTTCCTTACACTTGTGGACTGGGAAATATTTGTCATCACAATTAAAACAAAGGCCTTTGAGTTGGTGTTCAGCCCTTTCAACCCTAGTCAATTTTTGGATGTTTAATGGGGCGAAGGGAGTAGTGGGATTTACGGGTTTAGGGCGAGGGATAAAGGAGGGTTTACGGTTTTGAGAGGATACAACCCGTTGTGCTTCTTTAGC
>JASDQU010025505.1:36397-49869 GCA_032191745.1 Picea mariana
TCTAGATGGAGAACACCATACCGGAGTTTGGCCAAGTCATCTGTAATGTCGTATAAAGAGAAATAAAGTTCCATTTGGGTGACCCAACCAGTGGGATCCAAGCCATCAAATTTGGTCACATCCACCCATTGAAGGCGTAGGTCACGTTGAAAGTGATGGTGCTAAAAGGTATGGGAATGGGAGGAATGTTCACCTTCAGTCTTTGGAGGTGCATTAGAGAAAGGGTCATCTGTAGGGATCTTCAATTTGGTGTAGAGTGATGCAAAGACAGATTCAAGCTAGGTGGTTAGTTCTTGTTTGACTTCCTCCATTGAGGACTGCATAGATATATTTATGGTTGTATTGATGGATGTATCGATGGAGGCAACAGTGGCACTGAGTTGTTTCACTTCTTTTTGGGTCTCGAGGAAACCAGATTGCAAGGTGTTGAAGCGAGCTTCAGGTCTTGGCTACGGGTATGGGCCATGAGGATGGGTGAATTGAAAAGGGGCGGGCAGGGTAAAATATTTTGCCGAAAAATGATATGGATAAATGTGATAAGGGCGAAAAGATGAATCCAATGGAATAGGTCTCAAATAATAGTGAAAAAAATTCCAGACTTTAACCTGCGGAGTTATACTCCGGTCTGAAGAATACTGCAGCGATGAAATCCCCAAATGATTAGCTAGAAAGAAATGTGTATTTACTTGGCAACCCGAACACAATTGCACTGCAATAGATATTGTCTGTTTTAATTTATTTATGTTTTTATCCCCCCAAAGAGTTGGGTATTCAAGGGTTCTACAGAAAAGGGTTTTCCCTGTGCTATAGCTCTCTGATATACGTGTGGGGTCCAACAGTAGTACTCGGCCCAATATCTCAGGGCACTAACTAAGGAGGATAGACCGTACCCTTAGCTGTACTACCCGACTACCCAGGTACTAGAGAGTATCTTCCTGAGTGTTGTTCTCGATGGAACTATAGTAGTCAGGCGGCCGATCGGTTTATCTAAAGAGGGCTTTAGAAAATCTAGGCCAATCCGTACACAGGTGTTGTCTGATGCGCTACCACTCTAAGGGGTACCAACAGGGGTTACAAGGGTGGCCAACAGATGTGTGCTTAAGAACCACTTGTATTTCCTGCGTGTATGAATCCCTCAACCGCAGGTTTATGCACGTAACGACAAATCTCTGTGGCTTAAAGACGCTGGAATACGTCTCTACCCTGGAAAAAAAATTCTGACAATTTATGCCAAGGAAAGTGCTCTAATACCACTTGTAATATACCAGATATAAAAAGTATGCAGAACAGAAATAAAATGCTAGAAATGGCAGAATAACAGTAATATAACCAGCATAATCTCCACAATAACACAGAAATAATATAACAACAACAACAAAAATAACACTTTGATTCAGAAAGCAATGTTCATGGGCCTCTTCGAGGGGGCAACCTCCAGTCGAGCAACACTCTGTTACAATAATCTCCAAGCTAGGGTTTTCATACCCTCGACCTTTATTTATACTAAATATGTCTATCAAGAGAAGCATCTAGAGGAAGATCCTTCTAGAAGCGGAAGCTTCTATTAGGTCTTCTTACATCCGCCTTATTCTATTTTATTGAAAGACCTTATTAATATTGACCTTTATTACATCTGAATATATTGCTCTACCTATGTGCGGGTTAGGACCCTAACACCCTTCTTCCCATAAGATTAGATACAAGCCCTTCTTGGGGTCAATAAGCCCAAAAACCCAAAAGATGAGGAAACGAAAGGGAAGAGGTGTGGAAAGCGATAAGTATGTGCGGGAATGGTACGATGACCCTTCAAGGAGACCCCCAGTAGTAACCCTTTCCCCAAGGATGACCCACTTACTAGGAAACCATGTAAACCACCAAGGTGAAATAAGGAAAAAGGTATAATTTCCAAGCAAACGTTTTCATAATCAAAAAATGACTCTTTGCGACATGCTCAAATGCTTCAATCATTTAAGTGACACTTATCATGAGATCGGACTTGTTACCTCATGAAGCAAGACCTGTCGCCCTTTCTTGGCCATGCTGGTGTGGTGGATGCTATTGTTGTCGATGAATGGCGATATATGGTGAGAGGAGAGACTATGTCTGCTCATATGCCTCTCGATACTCCATATCTTCAACTTACAGGCCTCAAGACATCATCTCCTTAATTACCCCTAACATGGGGGTAACTCCCCCTATTAAAATTAATATCAAATAATGGTCATATCATTAACATATTATATAGGTTAGTAGTTTTGAATTAAGCATGTTTTATAAATCTTAGTACGAGCAACTCAAATGACTCATTAAATTACATGTTATTTATGGTTATATTGTGGACGTTATTACATGTCTCACACAAGAGTGATGAATATGTTTTCGTCTTTACACATTGAAATATACATCGAATATCTAAGCTCCTCTACATATTTTTTCTTTTATGTATGTGCATATTTGTCATGTTATTAGAGTTAAGGAAAATAATTAGCATTTAGGAGGCACAACAGGACAAAAATGGATGGAAACACCATCAACACATAACATGGAGATGTGGCCAAGAAGTTTTGTCGATGAATCATAAACACAGATAGAATATGTAATTGTCCAGAWTCTATACACACAAATTTACACATATACATGAGAGAAACATAATTGATATTATTTCAATGTATAATAACTTATTACAGAGGTAAGARATATATACTATAAGTATTTTACATAATTTTCTAGTCCAAAATTTTAATATCTAACATATAAATTAATTTATTTATATCAATATCATTACAAATTACATTTTAATTTTATTAAATAAAATACATTAATTTAAATATTGAAATATATCAATTAATTTAAATATTTAAATAATATTAACAAGTTAATTATTGTTGAACATTTCTTTGAATCTAATCATTTTATTTGTTTTTATCAAATCAAAATTTTGAATTTGGTGTTTTATTATTTTTTTATATCATTATTCCAGAAGCATCCAAAAACACCTTAATAACTTGGAAGATAACTATAAACTCAACTAATCATAAAAACCCCTCATTCAATACCTTAATAACTTGGAACACCTTAATAACTTGAAAGATAACTATAAACTCAACTAATCATAAAAACCCCTCATTCAATACCTAAATCATTAGCCCCTTTTTCTTGGTTAATTTTATTGATTTATTTTTATACTAAGTGTAGATCCCTCTCTGCCGTGAACATCCTGTGAATTTGATATTTCTTAATAAACCCTTGATTTTCATCAAGGCCTCTCTCTCCTTATAATCACTCATTATTGTCTTTTAATCTTTTTCCCTTCTAACTTACATGCATGTATTTATTATTTGATTATTATTATCTGTGATATCATTATTTGGTTTAATCTCGTTTCTTCTAGTACCGTATTGATTAAATTCTCCTTAATATGTAACTCTTAAATTTTTTGTCGCCTTCCCTTTAATCATTTCTTGTTGCATATCCCTCTACGGTTATAAATTATTTAATTATAGCAGTTCCAATTGGATTTAGTTACTTTAAATTTTTATTTTATTTTATTCACAACAATGTTTTTTTTGTCTAAGGGTTATTTGCTGATTTTAATTTTTTATATTTAACTCTTTTTTAATCATGATTTAAAATGATGAAAATATAAGTAAAATATTTATATAGACATTTCAAAACTATTAATATAGTTTATTTCCAAAAAATTCTATAACAATTATAACCCATTATAATTAACTATGAAAACATACACATTCAAATCATATTATACATCAATGCTTATAACAAAATAAAACCAACTTATTTGAAAAAGTTGTAAAGATGTCCGCGAGAAGTAGAGCAACGAATCAACAACAAAGTATGGTTTACAATTCCACATCTCATTGTCTCTCTATGCACCATGTACCAAAATGCAAGACATGTATCTACCATGATTGATTCTGAACATGCCAAGCCATCGACCATCAATCATTCAACACAACTTACACAATGCAACCAGGAGTTAAAAGATATTCGTGCTAAGTACCAGGATTTAAAAGATACTCGTGCTAAGTTAACAGAGAACAAGAAGCTTTAGATTTCATCCACACATGCCAAGCCATCGACCATGAATCATTCAACACAACTTACACAATGCAACCAGGATTTAAAAGATACTCGTGCTAAGTTAGAAGAGAACAACAAGCTTTAGAGTTCATAAACACATCTTGTTAAAGTTTCAGACAAAATTGGAGGAAAAGAGCGCTAGTTTGATTGAGTTAGAGGAGGCTCAAGTAGCTACTCTGGTAGATCAAATGTTAGCGACCGCCAAAACTTCAGACTTGAAGTTCAAGGTTGCCTGACTTAAATAGTACGTCGCCAATACAACGAATAAGGAAAATGAAGCGCTAAGCACGGCCCAGCCCACCAAGACTAAATATCAGATTACCTTGGATTCGGGGGGACAAAACCCTTTTGGTTGAGAAAATAGTTCGCACAGAAATTAAAGCTCCCTAGTATTAGCCTTTACCCTTGCACGCACTTGACTGGTATATTCGCGTCGTGGACTCTTGCGCACGACTCCTATTCTCTCATGCAGCGAAAGATCACCTGGAATGTTATACCACTAAGTTCGAGAAGCTTCGATCTGCCGTTGCAGTCGTATTGGCGGAGCTAGCTAACAAGAAGCTCGGACGAATAAATTTTGAAGACAAAGTGGTTGATGAACACATCAATGTCAAGATCAAACACAACATTTTACAATCTTGGTTATCTTCGGAAAATAGTTGGAACAATATCGCATATGACAGAATTAGTAGGATAGGTAAAGCTTTGGAAAAGTTGAAACTACTGTGGCTTCCCCTCTCCGAGGATCAATGACCAAATCAAGGAAATCTGATAAAGTGATTGGTACCCCTAACAACTTCGCCTTGGCCGAACAACGACTTCAAATAGGATTCCATAAGATGTGCCGATTTGATATGGGACAATAAATTCCAGGAGCACCAATATTCACGACTCTTTGAGCATTTTGACAGCCCTCTACCCACTTGACTTTTGCAGTTGAATTTTTTGTAGTCCACTTGAATTGGTGTAGGTAATGGCACAATTTCGATGTTGCCTGCTTCAGCAATGGACTGCGTGATTCTCGGTAGAGTTTTGATCGCAAATTTTGCAAATACAAGCTCTTGGTCACAACGGTGCACTATTTGGACAACCTATCAAATACAGACTTAGCTTTCTTAGTCCAAATCCTAACACATGCCAAATTGTTATGGCCGCGAGACTCATGGAAGGATTTATCAGCCTGGATATTTGAAAACAGAATTAACAATTACCATCATTTTTGGCAGCCAACTCAGAGCAGAGAAAGTGACGCACCCCTAACAACTTCACCTTGGCCCAACAACGACTTAAAAGAGGATTCCATAAGCTGTGCCGACTTGATATATGACAATAAATTCTAGGAGCACCAGCATTCACGACTCTTTGAACGTTTTGACAGTTCTCTATCCACTTGACTTTTGCAGTCCGCTTGAACTGGTGTAGGTAATGGCACAATTTTGATGCTGCCTGCTTCAGTAATGGACCGCGTGATTCTCAGTAGAGTTTTGATAACAAGTTTTGCAAATACAAGCTCTTGACCACAACGGTGCACTATTTGGACAACCTATCAAATGCAGAATTAGCTTTCTTAGTCCAAATCCTAGCACATGCCAAATTGTCATGGCCCCAAGACTCATGGAAGGATTTTACCGCTTGGATATTTGAAAACAGAATTAAAAATTATCATCATATTTGGCATCCAAATCAGAGCAGAGAACCGCAATTTCACTTCAATTTCTAGACTTAATTCCCAGATATTTCCTAAAGAAAAAATAATGAAAACTAGCTCTCCATAGATTTCTTGATTTCCAAATAATGTTAGACTTGATTTGAGGATGAATCAACCTTTAAGGGAGCTATTGCTCCTTGATGTGTGTTTTCGAGCCTATGTAAGCACTAAAGATGCGGCACATTTGTATTATTTAAAGTCTACTTGGCCATGACGCATTTATTTTAGTGCATATTTCTCGATATGCATGTGTTGTCTTGGGTCATGATGTGTACATGTGTATGAATCTTTCATGGACTCATTGCATTTTGTATTTACATCTAGAGTTAAACTAGCATAGCCACATAATTGTGGCTAATCAATGCCGAAAGGTTGATAAGATGAAAAGAATTCTTAAAAGAATATATTAAATTTTATTATTGATTAACAAATAAATGGTTGAGCTTCATTTATCTGATGTTAATATTTTAATTTTTGTTAATCATTTAGGTGGCAATCAGTTAGCTATCAAAGTAATTTTTAAATATAATTAAGTAAATGTAAAAAAGTAAACACATGAACGGATGTCTTTATAATAGTTAGAAAGTTAATAATTGAAATCACAGCCATTTATTTTGTGTGACTACTAAGAATATTCCAGCCATATTTAATCCTGTCCATAGAAAACTTATTAAGCACTAAACCCCTATTAAATCTGTCCATTGTCAATAGATATACGCCTTTCGGCGTAATTACTGAACTGTAAACTTAAGTATCTCATGTATTTGTCTTTTGGTTTATCTCTTTAGAGTTTGTATTTTTTTTTTATAATAAAAGAATATGTGTTAGACGAGATTTTTGTGTTTCTTTTTTAAATGTTTGATTTTTTAATAAGATATTAAAGTCATTGTTAAGAGAAGTTGAAGCTGGTGAAAGCCTAACATTATTCAAATCAGCAATGAATCAAGGAATTGTATAGATACAAACTGAGAAATTAAAATTCCAGGAAAAAAATTAGTATAATTTATTCTTATTTTTAAATTAAATTAATTTTATTTATATATATATAATTATTTTTATTCAATTTAAAATTAAATTTAGTTAAAAATAAATAAAATAAAAGAGAATTTTTTTTAAGGGACATTGAATTGTTTTGGGCAATGTTGACTTAGGAGAAATCGATATGTTGTAAGTGTAGATTTTCGAGGAACTAGAAGGCTGCCCAACAGGTCTGTCTTTGACCTCTTGTTGGGCTCTAAGTTTGAGATAACAAAGCTATCCTTGCTGCTGTTTTAGGACAACAAACAGGTCCGAAAATTCTGCCCCAAATTCTACCTTCAAACTGATGGTTAAATGCTCTTTTAAGGTGCCCTTGCAAGTGTTTTTGTAACTGATGTTAGCACATGCATAAACCTTAAAACATATAACACTCCTCTAGGATATTTTAACAACTAAACTAGGCTGAAAATAACTAAGCATGCATGACAAAAGAACACATCATGTTTTTGGTCAACATGACCTTGGAAAAAACCCCCCATGGGGAAAACCAGTTAGAGAGATAGATATATATTGGAGATATCAAAGCAAAATTTACAACAAGTAAATACACAAGGAACCTGATACAATCCAAGCTTATCATCAAGCTTGTAATGGAGTCCCTCAAAACTTGTGCTTGCTAGCCCTTGAAGAATGCTCCCTTTGCCTTGGTGCACCCTCTTCAACTTGCTAAGCTTCTTGCCTTTTCCTTGCCTCTTGCGCCCTCTTCCCAAGAGCACCTCCTCTCCTTGGCTTGGTGCACACTACTACCAAGTGTGCCCCTGCTCTAGCAAAAGCGCCAACACACAAGAAAGCTCCCTCTCAAAGGTCAATGCGCCTCCCTCCTTTAAAAACGCTCATCCTCTAGCTTGTGCACCCTCAAGAGTCCATTCCTGCTAGACTTGTCCACCCCATACACAAGGTGCACCCTCTCCTCTAGCTCATGCGCATAGCCTCCATGAATGCCTCCTCAAGGTAGCTCGTGCCCTCCTCCTCAAGTGCGCCTCCTTTTCCTTCTCCAAACCCTCACTTCCTCTCCTCTTCACTCGACTCTCTCAAGTTAACAATGAGCCTCATCCTTACTCTTTTCCTCCTTTAGCCTCTCTTTGGCCAATCCTAAAAGACCAATGGCCTAGATTCAATCTAGCCATGTCTAATCAATGGATGAGATTTAATCTCAAAAATATTACTTAAAAAACCCACTTTCTCAAGTTTCCTTAGTTTGTTTTGTGTCTATTAATTCACCCACAAAGTGAATCAATTGTCACTTTATGACTTAAGTAACATATTTCACTTTTGACTTAAATCTCTTAAGTCAAAGTGGGATTAGAACATAAATTAAATTATTAATGGTAATAGTCTCCCCCTTTGTGTTTAGAGACTCACAAACACAAGGGGACCACTTTCCAAGGTACCCAAATCTCAACATTAAGAAGCGCCACCGAATAGAGGAGGTAGTCCATACACACTACGGATAGCCACCAAACTCAAGGTAGACGTAGAACTGTATGGAAGCGGTATGACAGTTGCCAAGGAGAAAACCTACTAGCGGCCATGGTATGATCCTATTTTAATAAGCACATTTATGTTCTTTTTAATCGAGTAGGATTAACACATACATTCTATGTTCATGAATGAGAAATGAGCATAGATAGTTTATCTATTATTTCTTATACATCAACATCAAATCATTGTAATCTTTCCATATAGGGAATGCCATTATTGTTGGGACAAGTGTGTCATACATCTTGCAGTGTTGTAGTGGAACAAATAATAAATGCAAAACTATAGCAGAGAATAAACACAGAGCAATGGCAAGGAATAATTGTTGAGCAGTAGAAAGGAATAAATGCAGAGTAGTGGTAGGGAACAACTTGCTGGTGGTTTCTAGCATGTAGAAATGAAAAACCATAAATGTTTTATGGTTTTATTATGCTTATTTATTCAATGCCAGGGATGGAGGAAAATAGACTGTGTAAGTTATATTTCAATGTTATGCCACCAAAATTTCTCCATAATTATGCTAGTGCTGAACATTCTTGTTGAAAGCACAAAGATTCTGTATTGTAAATTGTAACCATTTAATTGTTGAATAATACATTGTGTGCTTTAGAGTGTTGAGTTTTTGTCCGGAATTTTTTTTTCCAAAGAATTATGTTGTTAATGGTTTTTTTTTTTTTCATTTGTTTGCCACTGTTTTGTTTTAAACTTTTTCTGCACAATCTTCTCAAATAACATAGGAAATGTATTCCTCACTTTTGCTTCCTTTCAACTATTAATCCATTTTGAATTTTATTCTTGATTATAATAGTTATTTATATTAATAATTCAGGTATATATATTAATAAAGTTAATTTTTTTATTAGAGTTAATTTATGTTTTAGTGTTGTAAAGATGATGTAAAGTATATATAAGTCTATAAGGTTTATGTACTTTTTTACTATCTTCATTCCACATCTAAAAGGTATTTCTCTTTTCCAAATTTTTGTATTTTTTATTTTTTAATATTTAGCATATATATTTTAGAGTTGATTCGAATTCCACATCTAAAAGGTATTTCTCTTTTCCAAATTTTTGTATTTTTTATTTTTTAATATTTAGCATATATATTTTAGAGTTGAATCGAATGGTACTAGTAGTATAATTCACCAATACTGCAAAACCCGTATGTTGCATTATTTGATTTGATTTAAAAAAATTGTTAAAAGAAAAAGTTAAAAACAAAAATATGGGTAATTATGTAAATTTTGTAAAAATATGATCAGAGTTACCATTTCTCAAAGTCAATAAAACAAATGGAAGATCATAAGGTATTGCACGAGTTTCATAGTGAAACTGGGCGCTAGTCAGTTCCTAAAACGTCATGGGATGAAAGAGTGTGTCACCTTTGTGACACTAAGAAGGTTGAAGATGAAAATCATTTTCTTTTAGACTGTCCAGCCTATACCCATATTAGATTTCATTTTCAAAATATTTGTCACACTACCAACCTTTCTAACCTCTTAACTCAACAAAAGTATGGTGATCTTGGAAAGCTTCTCTTAATGCTTTTCGAGCACAGAAACAAAATTTTAAAGAATCGCAAGTAATCACTTACCATCTTAAGGTCCAATAGACAAATTCGGTCTTAGTGGACGTTAATCATCATCATCATCATCATCAATGTGATTTTGTAATTATATGATTCTATTCAGTAAACTTAGAAAGAATTATGTAGTTATGTTCTTCTGTGAGTTTAGAAAGAATAATGTAATTATATTTTATAAAAAAATTTACTTAAAAAGCATTTGAGCTAAGAAATTTATTAAACTCGTAATAAATAAATAAAGATAGAAAAATTAGAAAACACTAAAAAATATATATATATGAACAAACAATAAATAAAATAATTATTGAACTCAAAATTGATAAATAAGAATATTAAAATTAGAAAATGAATCTTATTTTATATTGATTTGTTCAATTTTACTTGATCATATAATTTACCCAAAAAACATATGAGCAAACAATATGAACTCATAATAAATAAATAAGAATCTAAAAAAAAATTAGAAAACTATTAATATTAAACAGAATGAATGAAATAGAATTATGAGGAACATAAGGGATTGGAGAAAAAAACTTTTAATATTGCAAAGCAAGTGAGAAAAGGTATCAGGATTTAAATATTTGAATGGTTTTCAAAATCAACTTCCTTTCTCATATGATTAATATGAGAAGATTGAAAAACCAGTAGTTGTGGGTAAATGAAAAAGCGACGATGTGTGGATAAAACAAAAGATGATCATTTAAAGCTTTGATATGGATAACTTTGAAGTGGTCGTCTTGATATTATTCTCTATATTATAAATGATACTTAGTAAATTTCAAATGATTATATTTATCTCAAACATATGCATATACATAATGATGGTCTTTTATAAATTTCACGTAATCCTCCTCAAATAAAACCAATCTAAATCCATCTTAAGTCCAAATCTAACAAACATCAAAAGCGAGCAAATCTTTCAAGGTGCAAACCTTTCCTCAAGTTTTACACTCTAAAAAAAACTTGTATTTTGAGGGATTCGATCCCTCTTAACACTTAATCAATCCAAAGTTAAAATAAATTTACGTTGATTTATGTTTTAGTGTTGTAATTATTTAAAATCTATATAAATCCATTTATAATTTATATATTTAAATTTCATGTCATTCCTTTACTACTCTTCATTTGAAATTTACTACTCTTCATTTGACATCAAAGAAATATTCCTCTCTTCCAAACTTTTGTATTCTTAATTTTTATATTTAACATATACATTATATGTTGATGTCTTAACACATATAGTATCCTTTAGCCATTGTAATCCTCTAATCCTTAGGGGAGTGTCCCTATTAATCCATTTCTTGGGCTTATTCTCCCCTCTAGAAAGCGCCCAATCTCACATTTTAGAATGTATAATCATTTTGTGTGCATCAATATAATAAAATCTGTATTTTTCAAAAGAAAGAGGTTCTCTCATAAACTACCAAATGGCAAATTTATGGAACCATTTGTAACGAGGAAACAAATTCTAACAATAATAGTAGTTTTGGCAACCCGTTGAGCTTCCTAGTTGAAACACATGAATAGAGCTTTATATTGTCTTATGGAAAAACAATTGTGGCTAGTCCTCCAACTACAAAGCCAAATGCCTTTACAAAAGCATACCAGGTAAAGTGTCTGGCTGTAATGCTCTCCTAATCAGCAAAGGTGGTTGGGGGTAAAGTCGAAGTGCCTCTGCTATTATTAGCCGAATGTACCTGCAGAAGTCCGCAGTGTCGTGTCATAATATTGATTGTCAAAGATTTATACAGAGTATAAAAAAAAAGAGCAACAATTGAGAGGAATTATAATCTTTTGAAATGTTTCACAGGCCCCTAATTTTCTTTCAAAATGAGTTTTTTTTGGAACGATAGGTTAATAAATCAGAAAGGATTTGGAAATAACGCTTTAGTACATAGAAAAATGGTATATATAAGTGGAAAATAGACATGTAGAACAAAGAGCTAGCAGCAACCATCACAAATATTAATCAACATAAATAATTTTTCCAAACATATATTTAAGAATAGAAATCTATAAAACTTCGTAAATACGTTATACTTCGTTCAACAATACTTTAAGGCAACCATATTCAGCATATTATATAGCTTTTCTGCATTTACCCCTAGAATTATTAGGCGCGTCATTATAACAAAACAATAATATCTAATATATATATAGAAAACACTTAATGGATTAAGCCATAGGATACAAAAACCAAATGGAAGGGTTGCAAGTTTTCAAAGCACTTTAAAGTTTAAAGGCTTGTGTACTTGGCCTTAGTTTAGTAGTTATTGACTTATTTAACATCCAAGGATAAAATATTCAAAAGAAAGAAAATGAAACCATTGGACTATAGTTTAGTTATAGTCTCCAAAGAAATCAAGAACAATGGAGATGGCTTTAAGAAATATTTATTTGTAAAGTTGGGTGGTTGATCTAGAAAAAGAAAGTGATTAACCTATAATAGAGCTATGGATATTCCAATAGACAGTTTGTTGCAACAAAGCTCAAAATGCTTTTGTAATACAATGAGATTATGCTCTATTGCATAGTTATTGCTTATGATTAAGATGTAATCTAAGAACCAAAGTTGCTTTTAATATGGAAAACTAACTTGTAAAATATGAGAGAAAGGCACTTTAGTAAAAAGAGTATATCATTAACACATTGAACACACGATGGATCTTAGAGAAACCTGTATTGGACAAACTCTAGTAAGAAATAAGGATTGTGCCTTCTTTATTCTTAGATTTATAGTGTAAATTACAAATAAAGATAATCACTCACTATGGAGTTGATGGGCGTTGTCACCTAAATAAGATGTGTTAGAATCACCTCATTCCTCTACTCTACTATGATATGCCACTCCGTTTTTGTGCTAGACTATGGAACAATGAATCAATACAATAGGAATAAAATCCTATTTCTTCCCTTTCAACTTAGTTTCTAACATGTCTTGAAAACCGTTAGGGTTAGGGTTAGGTTTTTTGCATTCCCCAACTACCAATTAGGATCAGATTTTTTTGTACCCTCTAGGATCTTCTTGAAAGTCCACATGTGTGAATAATGGGAGCTAATGTGGCATCCACCTAATACTATAGTGGTCAAAGTCTCTTCTGATTTCGGTCTTATGTTGTAGTAGCTTTCACATGATATATTTCCTTCTTTCATGTGTAATATCTAATGATATTCATTCTTATCTTTGTGTTCTTCCATAGGTATAGTTCTTCTTGGAACACATTGTCTTTCAAGAGGTAGATATACAAGATATGTACAAAGATGATGCAAGCAAGATATGTACAAGAAAATAAGAAGAGTGTTGTTACCTTTTAGTAGAAGAAGTCTCTTCCATCTTGCTTAAGTCTTCTTTGCAGGTTCCTTTTCTTCGGCAATCGATGCTTCGCGTTTCTCCTTCCTTTTCTTTAGCTCGGGACACTGATTCCTGTAGTGACCGTACTTCTGACAGTTGAAGCATTGTATTTCTGAAATGTCTTTCTCTTGATTTGGCTTCCTCCTTGAACCAAACTTCCTTTTGTTTCTGAAGTTCTTGAATCTTGCTGTGAAGGCTTGATCATCGTA
>JASDQU010025505.1:49969-60947 GCA_032191745.1 Picea mariana
TTGCTTGACTTGGTCAAACCCTATATTTGACCAGAAATCCAAACTTCACGTCTTGGCCTTCTGAGAGTACCAGGAGATGCGCTGGGCTAGGGCGCACTGATCTATCCGGAGATTAGGTCAATCTCGTCACTTAAGGTGCCTCGACAAGAGGTTTAGGGTTTCTGCAACTACTGCTGGTAACCCTAGCTGCAGTGCTTTTGGAAGCTGCTCTTGCTAGTAACCCTAGCGGCAGTTCCTCAACGAGCTCAATGTCTAGCGGTTATGTTTCCTTCCAGCGTTTTAGGCTGACTGAAGGGGTGTGGGCCCATAACTTGTTAGAATATAGAAGATGGTGTGCTCGTTTTACCATTGACGATACCCTCGTCACCCAACCACAGGCCAAAGCCTCCCTCCAAGCACCTTAACCTTGACTGAGAATTCCTCCGGAAGCAAACCCTAGGCTAGATAGCCAAACAAAGAGCAGCACATCTCTCCCCAAGGATAGCACAACACAAAAGACTGATCAGATGTTCCAAACCCTAGCCAAGAGATATTCAAGCCAATACTGAAACTAGATGTTGCTGCAGCTGCAGCTGCAACCCTCCTCCAAACCTACGCACCAGACTGCAACTGCAGTGCACACCAACTGGGAAAACTGCAGTCCTGAGATGATGTCAAATGAGAACTGATGCCCTGTATTTATAGTAATCCTGCCAGTTTGCTAAGGCCGACTTCTCCTTCTGGGTATGTGTCTGTTCAGTATATTAATTCTGGCTGACTTCTTCTCTTGGAGGCTAATAGCCTAATATAAATTATCTTCTTGAGCTGACAAGGCTTCTAGGGTTATTTGCCAATTCATTAGGGTTTCTCTTGATTCCCGGAGTCTTTTATTCTCTTAAGGTTCACACATGGGGGTAAATACCTCCCGCAGCTACCATACTATTAACATGCCCAACCCTTAGGCACTAGTCTTAGTTGACCTTAGGGAAAAGTTTGATTTTCATTAAAAGATTTGCATTTGCATTGTTGCTCGCCATATAGGTTAGCTTCCCCTTACCTTTAACAAACTAAAATTAACTCCTAGAATTCATTTATAATTCACATAGTAACTAGGGTCTACCCCCCTTTGGCTTCCCTAGGAGTAAGCCTAGACGGAAGAAGTTCAAGTCGAGGTGACAGTGGGCTTGAACTTAGGCATTGTGCCTCCAAGGACACACTAAGTGGATTGGACTTAGTCCACGTTAGCAAGTGTGTATAAGGACGACAACAAAACCCTAGGAAACCCTAGAAAAAGAGATGATCCAAAAATTCTAGTTCCACAATCACAAAGAAGCTTTAAGCGATGCCACTATTTTAATCAGGTGTTGAATTAAGTAAGTGAGGTTCACACACACTCTAATACCCTGCTGAGATTCACAATAGATAGAGAGAGAATTGAACGGAACTAACACAAACCCTAATTCTACAATAAAGAGAAAAAATAAACTAGCACTAGTGCAATGCAATACTTGCAAAGAATCCAACAAGGAGTGAAAACCTAGAGAAACAAAGAACCCAAGCACATGTGTGATAGAGAAAGAAAGAAACCTAAGAACAAGACAAAATGCAACACTTAATGATGCCCTTAGTCAAATCACTTTTATAAATACTGGATGAATCACTTGAATGATAAAATACAAATGAGAGTTAGGAATTTATATACAACTCAAGAGTGGGCACTCTTCCTAATAGGGTTTTTGAGCTTACATGTACAAAGTCGACCTTAGCTAAACCTACAAATGTAATACTGATACAATATAAGGTCAACCATGGACAAATCAACAAGGAGTAAAAACCTAGAGAAACAAAGAACCCAAGCACACATGCGCTAGAGAAAGAAAGAAACCTAAGAACAATACAAAGTGCAACACTTAATGATGCTTGTTATCGCACAATCTGTACTTTGACCTAAGGAAAGGGTAATGGAGAAAAAAATGGCGTAACTTGAGGTTATCCTATCACTGTCACCTCAATAGGATGTGTCACCTCAATAGGATGCCTCTTTCTATTTCGGGTTGTAGGCCCAGGGGAGACATCCCCGGTGATATGGGGGTTTGAGAAGGCAAGGATAAGGTATCTATTAAAGGGTCCCCTCTCACAACTCACCACTAATCAGAAAGTCCAGGAGTTTTAACCAATGAAGTGATGAAATATAAAGATTGTACCTGCCCGAAACAAAGCAACAAGAAACTATAACTTTTGCAAGTACAACTTGCCGTTAGTACTTCATAAAACCTCGAACTTTTATCAATAAAAGCAATGGCTGATATAGATGTGAAGTAAACATAAATTTATAACAGTAATATTTATAAGACAATGACTTCACAATAAGTGCCTCAAATAGCTTCAAAATGACCAAGAATAATCAATCATTAACATCAGAATACTAGAATTTGTCTAAAGCAAGTAAGGCAATGCATTAATCAACCTTTTCAATTGCTTTTAGATGCTTTATGTGGCTGTAGCATTAGTAGCAGCAGCAATGAAGTTAGTACGTTAAGCTAGTCTAATGTTAGAAGTGGTTAGTAGAAGGCTTAAAGTGTAGGTTTAGATGGTTGTTAGTCAATCACTCAATAGAAAGTCTTAGATTGGTGCCTTTAGGTAGCAAGCACACAAGTAGGTCCTTGCTATATGTCCCCATGCTAGAGAAACTTGTTTTAGCCATTGATTAAGGAAGATATAGCCTAGCCGTTGCTACACTAATCATCCTTTTTTTTTTTTGAGTTAGCATTTAAATATAAGTTGAAGAGAGGAGACGTCCTAGGCCTAGTTGATTCTACACCTAGGGTTTTAACCTTCTAGGGTTTGAAGAGCCTTGTTCCCGCAACACTTTTCTCCCTTAGACTTGTGTTTTAAAGCTAGCCATTTTGCCAAGAATATTTAAAGAAAGAGGAAGGAGCATGAGGCCTTGCTTAAGCAACACCGGAATGAGCCTCCTTCCCTTAGGGTTTTGATTCTAGGGCCCTGCCATTGCAGCACCATAGAAACTAACTCTCTAGTCTTTAGATTTTGATCCTCCTGAGATCTTGCCCTTATTTTTGACTCCATAATACCCTAAGGCACTGGTTTTTCTCTCCAACATTGAGCTTGTTGTGCAAAAACAATCTTTCAAAACTCTCAAATCTGAAACCCTAACTAACCCTAACGTCTTCTAACATAGCAGAAAATGATGACATCATGCCTTTATTAAGCTTTTGTTGATAGAAAATACTGTGGCTTGGTCATCCAGCGATAGACATTGATATATTGATAATTTTCGTTGGCTAATTTGCAAAACGTTGGCTTTCTTTGTCTATTACACTAACCCTAAAAGAAGCTAACGTCATCCCCAGGATATTGACGTAGCAGCTTCTTATATATGAGCAATTAACAACATTTAATGCATTGATTTAATTCAAGGATTGATTATTAGATGCTATATTATTCCAGTGTTTATTGACAAAGTAATATTATATGCCATTGTTATTATTGCAAACATTGACTTTGTCAATATTTACTGCTATATAATGCTCATATACATTAAAACCAAGATAGTCATTGGTCTATGACGTACTAACCATTATTGCATGTATTAGTTTTATTGTTGTCTTGTCTCACAAGCGGGTGCCTTCCCTGTGGTTATTCTTCATTTGACTATCTTCTTGGCGGCGATCTGTGAAGGGGAAACTAGCCTTAAGCCTTTGAGCCTTTTCCTTTCAAAACCCCAGATTGCCAGGGACGTCTCCCTTGGGCTTAGCCACCCTAAATAGAAAGGACCTCCCCATTGTGGTGACATTGGGTGGGGTAGGTCCCTGTTACGCCAGTTTGACCCTTATCCTATAGCCATAAGACCTAAACTACAAACTGCGCGATAACAAGCAAGTTATTTATATGTGAATATTTACATTGCCAAAGTGTTATTTATTCTTTATTGCAAGCATTCTTTATTTTTGTGAAATAATTGTTTTAAGTGTAAATTTATTGTTCAATTCATTGTGTTAATTACTTCATTCTTTATTTTGATTTGTAGAAGTGTCTTTTACTTGTGCATAATTCAGTAAGTTAAATTTGATAATCTTTAGGCACTAGTCCAATTGTTGTTTTGTAGAATAAAGGTTTCCCTGTCATTGAAAGAATTGCATCCTGCATTGCTGCTTGTCATTGGATTAGGTCTTCCTAATCAATATCTTAATTAACTCCTAAAACTAAAATAAACCTTCACATAGTTTAATAGGGTCTACCCCCCTTGGTTTCCCTAGGAGTAAGTCTAGACGGAAGGAGTCTAGATTGAGGTGACAGTGGGTCTAGACTCAGGTTTGTGCCTCCAAGGACACACCAAGTGGGTTGGAGACTTCTCCACATTTGTAGGTGTGTATTAGGACGGCAACACTACCAAACCACATTAAACGGAGAAATACACCACTTCATCTAGCGACATTGCTACATTCAAATCTGATCTAGTGGTGAAGTTTGTACTTAGGATAGGAATTTTCAGGAAGGATATTGATTCTCTTGAAGTTGGATCCAAAGCATACATGCTTTCTCTCCTTTATTACATCGGGAGGGTGAGTGGACTTGCCCTTACTTTGGCCAGAAATGTATGAGTTTATCATGTATCTTGTTTTGTGCAATAGTAAAATATAAGATGCATTTGTTCCAAAACAAAGTAGAACCTACAACTACCATATTAATTTGTAAAAGGAAGTTTTGAAGACTCACTCCAATTTTTTGATACATTCATAAGTTGGATTTCTTTGGGCAAGTACTGTGTCGACTTCAGCCTGAGCCTTTACCAATTTGTCTGGATTCTGTATGTAGAAAGTCAAACTATTATTTCAAAACATCTATGATAGCCATAGCACTCTAGAATGAATTCCATTATTAATTAAATATTTCATTAATCAGTCTTTTATCCATCCAATCAAACTTAAGGCTAATAAATGCATCACAGACATCAGAATTATTCTGTTGAATTTTAACAAATATCTCAAGATCAATAGTAAAACGTTTACATACTTGTGCAAGCATAAACACAGCCCATGTAAGTACTGCTGCTGTAGTTTCATGCCCAGCAATTAACATTGTCATTAGATCATCTCTAAGCTGAACAAAAAAAAATAGGCTTTCAAGTACTAGAAATCATACATATAAACTCGTGTTTTGATCAACTACTAAAATATGTGCTAAATTAAAATTAACTTCTTTGTCTTTCTGAGCATTCAAACTTCAAAATGAAGCTTGTGACACGAACATCTCCATACATTCTCATGATATTATACATGTGACTGAAATTACAAGAAATGCTTGCCTGTCTATTGTCAACGTCTTCTCCCTTCATATCAACTAGAAATCTGAGCAAGCTTGCATCCTGTCACAATTTAAGTAAATCACAACTTTACCATTTTGAAATCCATCAAGGTTTTCATAATTGGTTCTTTTGCAGCAAAGAAAATATTTAGGATAGCAGGGACAATTCATATTATATTGCATCGATGTAAAACCAGATATTCACTTACCACGATAAAAGGAGTGAATAAAACTTACTTTCACTTTAGAGTAGTCCCTTCCTTGAAGAGCCTCAATATCGTCTTCCTGCATTTTAGATTTCAAACCATAGCGTTATCAGTTACTAAAATTCATTCTAGCCATTGAATGTAAATTTTATTTCTCAAAGGATGCTTTTTTCCAAAGGGATCCATCAGAGGATCCAGAGCTAGAGAAATGAATTTAAATAAAAACAAATTATACCAATGTCCACTAACATGCTGCATAAAATTAATCAACACACATAAAAGTACATCCCTTTATTAATGGAGCATTGACACTTGAGCTCTGATTTTACAAAATTGGGATGTCACTATAATCATCCTCAATACAATATTTACATGTCAACTTATAATATGTGTTGAAATATAAAAAATGGGGTGTATTAATCTTACAAAGGTAAAAACATGTCTACATGTTATTTGGATATTGATATCAGGCAAGTCAAATTGAGGGAGTAAGTCCATCATTCACACCAGTAGTTGCTGGTCAACAAGTTGACATCTTAAGTCAAACCCTAATGGAAGCCAACATTTTGGATATATCTACAACTGATAAGCATATGTTCAATTGAGAAAGAATAGGGAAAGTGCACTTGACTTTCAATACCTTTATGATGCAACTAGTAACTGGCCATGAAAACTTACAACCCTGAATTCATACAGCTTGAATTCATTATAATATGGCAATTTGAATATTATAACACCCATCCAAACTATTTCATGCAATCATATCTAAGAAAAACACGTTCTATAGACATTCTTTAGTATATCACATATCATACAGACAAGCTACTGATATATCCTAATACCATTTCCAACTTTCTGGGCAAACAATAGTCATAAGGCAAATTTTCAGATATGAGAATCTTTGGTGCAAACCAACCTCTTGTATTTGGGTGACGGACCAGATAGCAAGCATCCCCTCTTTCCTTTTCCTCTCAATCTAAGGCCACAACTGAGCATTCAAGAGATTAACCCCACAGTTCCATTGCCTACACTCTTGCTCGCTTTGGCTTTGCCCCTTTCATGATTGAAGGCATGTTATAACAAACCATAAAGAAATGAATAGTTGTAGGGATATTTTTAGTGCAAAGCATAGACTGCACAAGGTTTGCATACAAAAACTCGAGTTTAGATTTAGCATGATTCATAATTAACTTGTCCAGATGAAAGTCCCTTTCAAGATGGTAGCATTATTTTTGGAATCCCCATCCCAACATAATGATACTTTTTATAGTTGATGTGTAGAAGATGAGAAAAGTGAAACCATTGCTAGGAAGATTACAAGGAATGTATCACTCAAAAGGTATCATTGTTAGGATATTTAGACATGTAGGAGTTAGTTAAGATCAACTTGGTCTAATGTGTCTTTAGGTAAAGTGTGTTCTTTAGTGTGCATTTGTACTTATCTAATCCCACGGTCATGATTATGTTCTAGACATAAAGTGATCCAACAGTCCATCCTCTCCTCGATACCAACGACTAATGATCAGTGACTTAACACTTGATTGGTCCATGATTTCTATTTTAAGGGCATGGAGGGTCCTTTGATGATGATCGATTGTGAGAGATTCATATGTAAACTTTCTTCTTTTTGCATTAATATGTTACCTCAATTGGTCGCGTTGGATGGGGACAGGGACTATTTCCCTCTTTGAGCATTTTAACCATGTAATACACTGGTGTACCGATCTTTGATTATTTATGAAAGAAGTTGCCTTAAGGTGTTCGACCTGTGTGGATATACCTTGTGTATCAAACATGGTATCAAAGAACTTACGAAGACCTTCTATGATTGTTGATTGAGATCTTGAAACTATGTCCCTCCATGCATCAAAGGACTTCTGGGATCTACTGTTTCTGAGCATTTGTAGACTAAGAGAACTATTCTAGTGCATCCAGAGCATTGTTTTCAATTGGAAACCCTTTTCGTTTCACCCCAAAAGGTTTATGTTTTCCAAAGATACAACCATTTATATCAAAGCCAAAGGTATACAATCTCATTTCGATTTTTAAAATCTCTTTCATACTATTTTAATAACTCATTTTGGTTTTTTTATGTTTTTATTTCCGATTTGCTTCCTTTCCAATCTATGTATGCTATTTGTTAATTTCTTAACCCGGCACTAGGCAGTTAATTATGAATAAATCACTTATTGAATAAAAGCACAACTGAGTTATAAATGAATTATAGAGGAAGCATAAATATGGAAACCATACATATTGCACACGAGATTTCTAGGTAAATTACCCGTGGAAAAAACCATTAAGGGAAAACCAGTTCTAAGTTGATTTTATTAAATAAAATTTGGGCTCTCGTCCTGGGATAATGGCCCACCTGAGGAATCATACAAAACAACAAATAGCCTAGCCTACCTGGATGTTATCTGCCTTGATGCCCCTATGCTCCTTTCCTTTGACCCTAGCCACTCACACTTGGATGAAATGTCCTTAGTTATCCCCAACTTAGAGGTAACTAAGGAGATTATGTCTTGAGGCCCACAGGTTGTAGACATGGAGTGTCGAGAGCCAATTGGACAAAGCATAGCCATGGAGGGCCCCTTCCTTTTCACTAATGCATTCTACACACCACCACCACTAGCATCCACCACACCAGCCTGGTCCAAGAAGGAAATGGATCTTTCTCCATGAGGTAATGAGTCCAGGCATCATGGTAAGTGTCACTCTAATATTTGAAGCATTTGAGCATGTTGCAAAGATCTTTCTTAATTTCAAAACGTTTTCTTGGAATTTATGTTTTTTTCCTTATTTAAACCTGGTGGGTGTCATTGTATCCTAGTAAGTTAGTTGCCCTTGGGAATAGGTTGCTACTGGGTGGTTCTTTGAAGAGTCACCGTCCATTCTCGACCATACTTGTCACTTTCCATGCTTCATTCCCTCCATCTCCTCACCTTTTGGGACTTTCTGGTGTACTGACCCAAGAAGGGATTGTACCTTACCTCATGGGAAAAAGGGGCTAAAGGCCCTGTTGACCACCTATTTCAACCAGGGGTCAACTCCATGTTCCATGAAGATATGTACCTAATGGTATAACCATTTTGAACATTTTTTCTCAACAGGGCAAATTTTTCCCCCGACACACTTTTCTATGTAATCGGAATTTTCGCTCCCTTGCGTGGGATAATATTGTAATATGCTAGCATGAGTAAATTTTTGTCTAGTTGCCTAGGACTTTATCATTAGGGAAGTCCTTTCATCGAGTGTTTTTTTTCCTCAAGTAATTAATCTTTCTTAACTGCAATTTTAATTATCCTTGAGTTTTTCACTCACAATAATTCTCCAAAGTGGTGAAAGGTGTTCTAACGATCGAGCCCAAAGGGTAACTAAGGTCTAGGAGTGTTGTAAATGACCATGCTAGACATTTTCTAGAGTCTTGCAGAATTCCGTTAAGTTTTGGTAGGATTTTTTAAATAATTAAAATTCCCACAAACTGAGGATTTTTAATTATTTTTGATGTAAAATGTAAAAAAGTGGTCGTTGGGGATTTTGTATAAGGGTATGAGTACTCAAATCAAATGGTTTATGAACCCCTACACCCTTGGACCAAGTCTCAGCTCATTTGGACAAGTTTTGCTAGGCCTTTATCCATGAGGAGTCCAAGTCGGTCAAAAATCAGCATGTAATTGGCTAAATTAAAATAGCCAAATTTTGTAAAAATCATTAAAGTCATGAGAGAGAGTGGGAAAAGGATCCCAAATGTATTTCCTAAGTTGGGAAAATGATTTTCAACTTAGAAATACCCCCTTTGCTTAGCCAACAACCCACAATGACCATCTCCTTAGAAGAGGGGCGCCCCCCTTGCTCATAAACTCATGGGAAATTAAAAATATAGCATGAGGGCCCCCAAAACTTTGATAGTACCCCCCATTGACCCTAACTACACTTTTGGTTAATGGGAAAGGTGGTTTCCCCCTTCCCCACTCACCCCTCAACCTCACACACCTCTCTAAACCTAAAAGTGTGCCCCCCTTGAAGAGACCCTCCCCCATTAGATGGATGACACTTGGAGCTCATCCAAGTGGGATCTCTCCCCTTCCTCATCTATAAAAGAGACACACTCCTCCTCATTTCTTCATCTATTCTCATAGCAAGTCTATTCTGCCAAAATTTCCCAATTCTTTTCCCTCTCTCTCTCATGCTCTCTCATTGTAAATCTTGCTACAAGTATTTGTAGCAACATTTTGTTGATAATAAAGGAAGCTTTGGAGGATCTATGATGCGCATTGGGAGTCTTCTTGGTGCCATTCATTGTGTTCTTGTGAGATGATATAAGTACATTTCATTTCTTGCATTTTTTCTTTCACTAGTTTTACTTGGAGACTCAAGCAAAGTATTTTTCTTGGGTATAATTAGTAGTAGTATTGCTATTGGTTTTGTGGTAGTTTCTTTTAAAGTTTGGAAAGTATTTTGCAAGCTTTTTGGATGCTCTCACCTTCTTGTTTTCTTGTGTAGCAAAGGCAAGCTTGTTCGTAGATAACTAGAGGATTGAAGGAGTGGTTTTAGGGTGGAAAACTCGCTCATTTCAATCATCCAAAGTTTCCATTATTTGTCTAATATTGTTTCCTTCCTTTCTCTCATTTATAACCATTGTTATGATCTAGAATAGACACTAAAAGTTTCACTTTCATATTCAGATTTTTACATTTAAATTTATGTTTCATTGTCCTAACATAAGTTAACAAGTTCTTGGTGTTTTGTAGCATTTCCTAGCAAACATAGTTTGCTGGTTTTTTGCAGGTCATCCCCAAGATAGGGGAGATGCTACTTGTTTTGGGCCTCCAAAGCACTTGAAAGGCAACCTAAAGTTGGGACATCAAATCCCCTTCTATCTCTCTTCTTCTAAAAACTTTGTAAGCAACCCAAACAGATTCTCTTGGGTTGCCTTCTCTCATAAAAGATAAAAATCTGATATTGTAATAATTTAGGAAGATTTACCCACACCTTGCAAAGAGATTGGCCTAAGCCATCCTTGCAAAATCATGAAGGCTAGAGTTAGATTTACTTTCTAGCATTTTCTTTCATTATACCCACCTTGGCCAAAACGGTAGGCTAGTCCTCCACTTGTGCCATTGTTGTGGGGTTGCTCTTTATTTCTAAGTCTTGTAATTTTCTTTCATTTTACCCACCTTGGCCAAGTAGAATATTCTTCGAAGTTACAATAATTCAACACTCTCCCCTAACGAGAAGGGTGTTCTACTGACATGACTCAATACAACATCATCAAGAGAAGGAGAGGGCAACATCATCATCAACATCTGGAACACTAACTAGCACATCTATAAATCATCGAAAGTTTTTCTCATCATCAACATCAGTAGAAACTAAGCATCGTCATCATCTGCAGTGCGGAGCTGGAGTAACATCATCATCATCAACATCATGAAGCTGGAACATCACCATCAACAACACGAAGC
>JASDQU010025508.1:0-11106 GCA_032191745.1 Picea mariana
TAGTGGGTCTGGCTGATCCGGATGCTCTGGTCCTCTCCATAGGATAATCGTGCTGGTAGTGTGGCTCTCCACATGTCCAACACCCCTTCTTTGGCCTAGTAGTCCTGGTACCCGAAGTAGAAGATGATGGCCCACCAGCCTGGAATCCTGGTTTGTTCTGTTGAACAGGCTAAACTACTACTACTGTGGGCGACGCTGTTGCTGATGCTGTGGTCCCCGGTAAGGCGTCGGTCACCGGGGTGTAGTAAAAGTGGATCCCCTCTTGAAGCCACAATATCCTGATGTATGTCTTGTTGGTGTCTGGTGCTGCTACATTCTAGATGAAACCTGCCCTGCTGGTCTCACTGGAGTCTTGGTCTAACCCCCACTGATAAGCTCCTCCTCTGCTATGAGGGCCTTCTGGATGACATCGTGCAAGGTTTGGGGCATCAAAATCCTAACCTTTGCATTTAGGCTGCCGTTAAGGCCGAACATGAACCTGTTGACCTTAAGTTTTTTAGTATTAAGGTGTGGAGCGTGCTGGAGAAACTCCATAAATCCGGCCTCGTACTCGGGCCCCGTACGACCTCCCTGTCGTAAGGCATTGAACTCATTGAGCTGACACTCAATGAATTCCTCTAAAAGGCACCTCTCTCGGAACCGTTCCCATGACACATCTTCGATGACCATGTTTAGCTATGGTAGGAGTGTCTTCCACCATAGAAGAACACTCTTCTTTAGTTGAAAGACTGCCATGCGGACCTTCATGTTGGAGGTATAATCGCGAAGTGCAAAGAACATCACCATGTTCTCCAACCATGCCTTGGTGGCTGCGCCATCCGCGACACCAAAAAACTCGAGAAATTTGACCTTCTCGAGTTCACGGTGAATACTACGACCTTCTCGAGTTCACGGTGAATACTACTAGTACCGACCGGAGCACGCAATGGAACCTCATTGGGTGCCGGCGCCCTGGCCTCATCTCTGTCCAAACAGCTGATCAGTGCCTTAGACATGCGCTGAAAAGATCTCATAATCCCAACTACATCACCAACTGCTATCTGCTCCTGTCCAAGAACCTACTCATCTCCCTGGGGGTTAGACCCCTCAGGTGTGGATGCTACTGGAGGCGTTGCGCCTCCTCTTCTAGCACCCCGTCGTCTGCCTCCGCGACATCCTCTTACCATGATTACCTACACGCACACAAGTTAACTCGATCAACAACAGTATAATCAAAGCATGTCAATGAAAGCTATAGCGATCCCAAGTCGCGGGTTGAACCCGCTCTGATACCATATGTAATGATCCTCCTCGTTACGATGACAAACCTCTTATAACAAGTGCAATTTTTTTTTTTTAACTATTAAAAATTAAAATATTCATTTCTTCTTTAAATTTTATATCCACCGATTTTATTTAATTTCTTACTCTCTTCATTTGACCCAAAAATTTATGAGGACCAAAGTTATTACTCAAGTGGTTTTTATTTAAAAAAAAAAAAAATTATTTATTTTTATATAGATATTTTCTTCAGGGTAGACAAAATTTTACCCCTAGCAAAGTTTTAGACATATGACTTAGATTCTGAACTGGGCGACATTTTAATTAGGGAAGTTGTTTTAAAATTTCTTAATGAGATATTTGTCTTAGGGCCCTCTAGGTTTGTTCCTTTATCATCATCAACGCGACGTGCCCTTCGGGACGCACTAGGTGCTCCNAGATTAGTCACTTTTGCTAAGTGACTAATCTACGTGGGAAGTTGTTTTAAAATTTCTTAATGAGATATTTGTCTTAGGGCCCTCTAGGTTTGTTCCTTTATCATCATCAACGCGACGTGCCCTTCGGGACGCACTAGGTGCTCCAAGGGTGCCACTCGCCTCATCTGTTCCTTTGCGCGACATGCCCTTCAAGACGCACTACGTGCTCCAAGGGTGCCACTCGCCTCTTTACTAATTGGTAGACATCAATAACCCCTGGAGTCAACACTCCACCAGGTGAACTTGTGGGAGACTAAGGGCTTCTAAGGAATAATTCCCCTACCTTATTGTGTGCCCTTTAGAGTCATCATGAGCGACTGTCGCAGTCTGCCCTCACGGCATCGTGGGTCCTCTCAAACTAGGTAATCGTTAACCTACAGTTAGAGCTAGGGTGGGAGTGCTAGTAGGTTGTGGTAGGTCTGCTATCCACACCTCTCCCTCAACCTCTCTGGTAGTCATGTGTGACCTCTTTACTCCATATGTGAGTTTGGTCGACAAGCTATCGTCATCTTGCATCATCAACAAATCATTTATGAACATGTCCACGTCATATCATCATCTCAAATGTACTAATATCACAGTAAATCAATCAAACCTAAATAGCACACTCCCTGACTCAATCCGGAGTCCAAGGGGTTCCATTGATGCCTCTGCATCCTCAAGGTCCAAAACCCTGCATACTTAGAAAAATTGAGTCAATAGTCAAAGACAAATGTTTTAATATCATAATAATCTGGATCACTTGCGAGCAAGTGTCCTCAAAGAATAAGTTCACCCAGTGTGCCAGAGAAGGATGTTACAACCCTCCAATCATGTGAAGCATGTTTGAGTGCTTTGACCCATTTTGTGAACATATACCTAACTAAGATACTTTTAGTCAATCCTACCCAACCATGACCAAAACATTGAAAGTTTAGCATGGTGGGCATAATATTCTTTATGAACGTCCTTTCATTGATAGGAAATAATTGAATCATGGCCATCTAGATGAGAAATAAGGGAAAGTGAATGGCCTTCCATGTATTTTGAAAATATTGGTAGTTGGTTTTGACTAAATTGGCCAAGTACTTTGACCAATTGAACATTTTCCCATGTTGCACTATTTGTCCAATTTCCTCCAACATGTTCAATTTCACGTCTGACAGTTGACCAATTGGCGTTAGACAAAGAGTGAGTATAATTCATGCTCACTTGATATGTTTTTATTTAACTTGATTGATCAACTATCCTTTTGAATTCTTCACAATGGTTGAGCCTGTAAACTTATATATCCATTTGGCCACATTTGTTGTCTTTGACATGATTTCACCTTTGTGAGGGAGCCCTGTAATATTATGAATTAATCCACAAGTGAATTGCATTGGTCAATCCATCCATATCAAACCATTGTGATATTATTAAATTGACTATAAATTTAGCAACTTGATCCTTCCACACCTAGAAGTTGGCTACTTGGGGGGCACCCATGTAATCTTTGATTTGCGCTTTTTGTAGAAAGAGGATTTGTTTCTTCCATTTGTCTCCCACTTTTCCCCAACTAACAAAATTGGCCTAATGTTTATCTCAGAACATCTCATCCATGTTTTCATGTCGAATTTTTTTCATGCAAATATCTATTTTATTTTCTTCCATTTTTTTAAACTTTCTTTTGGTTCTCAGCTCGACCAAGACCTCACTTGTTGGGATTTGACCTTGCATTTTAGGCAGCATGGTTTCACTAGATACAACATCAAATTTCTCGGGTTGTAAGTTATCTTTGGTAGAGTTATCATGGTTTTATTTATCACAATGGTCGATTTCTCTGATAGAAATTATGGAATCTATGCATTGGTCTGATCGGTGCTTCCTATTTATAGGAATTTATGAGCTAAGTGTATACAAATTGCACGTGAAAATGTCTTGTTAATGTCCTTTATTAAATGCACTCATTAAATTTATTTGTTGTGATTTTTTCTCATGGATGATGATGTCTTATTGGTTGACCATACTCCACTTGTTGTTTTTCATGATTTGGTCGATCGATTTTTCTTGGTCAATTTTTCTGTTACTATCAATTGGTCTTCTATGGTCGATTTTATGTGTGTGGTCAATTTTCTTTCCTTGGTTGATTCATTTGACATGGTTGGTTTTATTAATGCAATTAATATGTCTCACATGATTGATTCATTGATAATTGTCAATTTTTTATATTTTTGCATGCAATTTCTCTCTTGATTTGTCTTTTTCTTTCTTCTCTAGCAACTTCCCGAGGTCCTTGGGATGTTGTTTTGACTGTATTTTTGGAGTAGTGGATTGGTTCCCTAACCTCATTCTATTGAATTGATCTGGTCATCTTTTGCTTCCATACGATCACTTCACATCCATGTTAGATTCCTCTATTGTGATTCATGCAAGTATGAAAGATTAGTGATTTGTTATTGGTCTCATTCGACTATGTCTTTCACAAATACATTACCATCCTTGGATGGTTTTGTATCTAATTGTTACATAACTTAGTGCATGATTTATTTTTATTATTATTGTTTATTTATACATAGTATTAGTATTATTATGACACACACACACACACACATTGTTTTTCTGGAAGTAAACTGCCACAAGTGGTTTTCAACCCAGTTGTTTTCCATTGGTGCCCTAGGGAAGTTTTCACCAATAAAGTGATTTTGTTTTTATGGGTGGTACTTTTTAATTTGGGCATCGTTGATGAATTTATCAAATAATTTTCCTTGAAAAGTTATTAATTGTACTACACCATTTGGTAGGATATCCTCAATTACGAATGGACCTAACCAAACAGTTTCTATCTTCCTTAGTTTTCTTTTAATCTGAATGTCGTATAATGGAACCGAGTCTCCTTGTTTGATGTCCTTCCTTTTAATGTGTCAGTCATGCCAAGCCTTTTGTTATTTATTTTGAGCCTCTTGGTGATGGACTACAGTCAAATGTTCCTCTTCTATCTTGTTAAGTTTATGAAGATGTTCTTTTGTGCCCATTGTGATATCATACCTGAGGAAATATGAAACCCTTTTTGTATTTGTCTAGAAGTGTAGGGGTACTACAACTTCTTTCCCATATACTAGTTTAAAGGGTGTATGACCAATCAATATTTTGTATGCATTTCTGTAATCCCATAATATTGTTGCAACCTTATCATCCCATTTCTTTTGTGTGAGTGTTTCTTGTGGCCGATGGTGTCTCATTGGTTGACCATGCTCTATTCATTGATTTTTCTGATTTGGTCGATCGATTTTTATTGGTCTATTTTCCTGATCTATTGATTGGTCTTCTATGGTTGATTTTATGAGTGTGGTCAATTTTCTTTCCTTGGTCGATTCATTTGACATGGTTAGTTTTATTATTTCAATTGATATGTCTCACAAGGTCATTTCACTGATAATTATCATTTTTTCCTACTTCTGCATGTGATTGCTCGCTTGATTTGTCTTTTTATTTCTTCTCTAGAAACTTCATGAGGTCCTTGGGATGTTGTGGTGACTGTATTTTTGGATTACTGGATTGGTTCCATGACCTCTTTATGTTGAGTTGATACGGTCATCTTGTGCTTCCATAACATCACTTTGCATCCATGTTAGCTTCCTTTCTTTTGATTCATGCTAGTATGGAAGATTAGTACTTTGTTACTGGTCTTAGTTAGCTATGGCTTCCTCAAATACATTATCATCCTTGGATGGTTTTGTACCAAATTGTTCCATAACCGAATGTTTGATTTCTTTTTATTATTATTATTTATTTATACATAGTATTATTATTATTATGACAAACACACACACACACAAACACACACACACACACACACACACACACTTATTTATGGAAGTAGACTGTCACAAGTGGTTTTGATCCTAGTTATTGTCCATTGGTGCCCCCAAGGAGGTTTTCTCCAATGTAATGCTTTTGTTTTTGTGGGTGGTACTTTTTAAGTTGGGCATTGTTGACGACTTTATCAAAACAATTTCCTTGCAAATTTCTTAATTGTACTACACTAGTTGGCATGATATCCTCAATTACGAATGGGCCTAGCTAGATAGTTTCTAGATTCCTTATTTTTCCTTTAATCCGACTGTCGTATATTGGAACCAAGTCTCCTTGTTTGATGCCCTTTCTTTTAATGTTTCATTCATGCCAATCCTTTATTTATTTATTTTGAGCCTCTTGGTGATGGAATGAAGTCAAATGTTCCTCTTCTATCTTGTTAATTTGATGAATATGCTATTTTTTGCCCATTGTGAGATCATACCTGAGGACATATGGCACCCTTTTTGCATTCATATAGAAGTGTAGGGGTACTACAACTTATTTCCCATATATTATTTTAAAGGGTGTATGACCAATCAATATTTTGTATGCATTCCTGTGAGCCCATAGTACTATTGGCACCTTATCATCCCAATCATCTCAGTTGATCCCACAAATTTTAGTCAATCCTTTATGCAACTTTTTTTTGAAGGACTCGACCACACTACTTTCCTATGGGTGATAAGCATATGTATTTATATGTTCGATCCTGAACTTTTGTAGAAATATTTTGATTGTGCCATTAGCAAAATGTGTGCCATGATCATAGATTATGATTAATGGACATTTGAATCATGTAACAATTTTTTCATAGATTATTTTGGCAACAATTTGTTTGGTGCAAGATTCGACTAGATCAACTTTTTCCCATTTCGTTAGATACTTGACTATTGTGATAATGTATTTAGCTCCTGTTTGTATTGCTTATTGAGGGAATGGGATGAAAAAATTGATTTCCCAGATATCAAATGGAATTCCTATCGATTCTTCACCTGTTTCAATTTAGGACAATTGGTCAAGTCCAAAATTATCTTTCCCTAGTCTAACTATGATTTCAAACTTGAACGCTTGAAATAGTAACATCCATCGAAAAATTATTCCTTGATGAAAATGCTTGTTTACTAAATACTTAAGATCTTGGTGGTCTATGAAGAATATGAAAGGATTTTCCAACAAATAATGATGAAATTTATGGTGAGAAAATATCATTGATATGCCTTCTCTCTCCATAGTTGAGTAATTGTTTTCAACTTTTTTCAGCTTCCGACTGACATATGCATTAGGGTGGTTGACTGTGGCATCACCTAGTTGGTCAATTACTGCTCTGACTACCATGTTTGACACATCAACATGCACATGAAATTGTTTTGACTAGTCAAGAAAACTTAGTATAGGCACCTCCATCAATTTTGTTTTTAATAATTAAAAGATTCACTGCACTCTACACTTCATATGAACTCAACTTCCTTTCTTAGAATCTCATCGATTGAGAAGGTTATGCTGGAGTAATTTCAGATAAAATTTTGAGAATATCTAGTATGTTCGAAAGATATTTTAATCTACTTTTTAATTACAGGGGTTTTTAAATCAAGGATCACCTTTCTTTTTTCTATATCCACCTTGATTCCACCCTTATACACAACATATCTTAACAATATTCCAATGGGGGTGGTGAATATAACCTTTTTTATGTTTAAAGAGAGTTGTATTTTATGAGACATCTCCAACATCATTCTAAGCCATTGTATGTGTTCTTTGAGCAAGTTGTATACAACCCAGTCATCAAAGTATACAACCATTGTCTTATATAGGTATTTTTGAAATGCTTTGACCACATTTATTGAAAACATTGTTGGTGCTTTATTTAGTCCAAATGGCATGACTTTATAGGAAAAAGATCCAAATTATAATACAAAATTCATATTTTCTTGATCCTCCTCTATGATGGGTACTTGGTTATACCCCAAAAATCCATCAGTAAAATATTAACACTCATGACCTACCATTTCATTGATTATTTAATTTGCAAATGGTGTTGGAAACATATAGGTTGTTGTTAGCTTGTTAAGTCCCCTAAAGTTGACACATATTCTCAATTTATTTGGGTTTTGTTTCTTTGGCTAGATGGCCATGGGACTGGCCCATTTTAATTTATCAATTCGATAGATAATGATAGAAACTAACATCCATTCAATCTATTTTTGAATGATTTTTTTCTATTTATGTACCAATTTGTATGGAAGTTTCTTAATGGGATTGGTCCCTGGTATGAAGGTGATTTTCATCTCTGCATTCAACCGCTCATGAACCTTTGATTTTTCGAGTTTTCGCTCCCCTTATTTCACTTCTTTGTAAGCAGGTGGAAAATTTGGTTTCT
This sequence comes from Picea mariana, assembly GCA_032191745.1. Taxonomy (NCBI): domain Eukaryota; kingdom Viridiplantae; phylum Streptophyta; class Pinopsida; order Pinales; family Pinaceae; genus Picea; species Picea mariana. Next base: position 7,930 of record JASDQU010025508.1, read on the forward strand.
CTAGATTTTCTTTGTTTTCATATTTGGATATTCTCAAAACAAATTTCACTTGGTTAGACACTCTAGGGTGAGTATTTTTCCATCTAAAATTTTTTCCAGGGAAACTCATGTTTTCCATATCATTTCGACTAGCTACTTGTTTCTCTTGTTTTTGGAATGACATAAAATTACAATTTGAAGTCAACCCCATGTCAACTTGAATTTTACCTCTTTTTTCAATTACATCAAGAGTTGGTCTCTTAATAAAATATTTCAATTCATGAACTACTTCAATTAACTATGCCTCTTATGGTCTGAATTCAAAGTCTTTGATAAAAATTTCTTTAAGGTCATCCCATAAAAATTGTTTCACCATGTGATTCCTTGATATTATACCATTTGCATGGTATGTCATTGAGTGTATTCAAAAACATGTGTGGCCATACATGTTCATATCTATAGCCAAATATCTTCCATTCATTCTCACATTGTTGTATATGGGTTACAGATTCAAACCTTATCTTGAACTTGGGAATGTTGAACAATCTAGAGAGATTTTTACCTCTGAATCGCTCCACAAAGTATGTGGTGGAAATTGATGAGTCACAAAAATTCCATCTTTTGACATCCCCTTCTTCATTATTTTTAATTCTTTTTTATTTAGCCGTGTCTTCTTATTAGTCCATTTTAATGTTCACGTGCATGGTTTAGGCTTAAATTTTTTTTCCATTGCATTTCTTAGTACTTCATTGACTTATGATTAACATTAGGGAGGATTAGAGTATTTCGTATTTACTTTTGAATTCATGAATGATGTGTTGACAAGTTGTTGTAGGATATTGCTCTAAATTTTACGAGTTGATATTGCTCGAAGTCCCCTTTCGGGTTCAAGAAGAAAAATTGCTCGACTTCTAAATATAATCCTCTAGTATGTGCATTTTATGAATATCTGGTGAAGATGTCACATAGATGTGAGATGATGGTTCGGTTCCAAAGATATAGAAGAAAAATAATATTATGGAACCACACATTGTGTTTATTGCTATGGGACTTCAACTTATCATTGCAAAGGGAGTTTCATGGAACCAACACCAGAATATCCTCATTGGAAGAATTTGTGGGAGATAATTCCACTTGGAAATTTATTAATAAAAGATGCCACGAATTCAAAGACCCAATAATCAGGTGAACAAAAATTATAAGGTATCAAAGCCTCCACTCAAATAATTAATGGAAGGGCCATGAATTTAGTGTTATATCTATTTGGGGAAATTAATAAAAAATAAAAAATAAGATATATTGTTTTAAATGTTGGAGGGCAGATTTCTAGATACCCATATATGTAGACACATTTTTCCATATATTTAGGAGTTCCAAATTCGTTTGGAGGCCACGATTCACGTGGATTGGTCCATAGTTTATTTCTATATCTACAACATGACTAAATTTTCCCTTGATACTTGGAAAATAGTTAAAACAATGTCTAAAGGAGGAACACTCAGAACGAATCCTCTTGTCTTCACTAATCATTTTAGAAAATGATTCCAACAGTTTGGGTTCCAACGTGTTTTTAGTAATTCCCCATCAACATTTTTTTTTTTGTTTCAATAATTTGATGTATAAAAAGAGCCATTTGCCTTTACAAAGGGGGATGGGAATATTAGAGCATTGTCTGAATTATGATGATGCAAAACAAGCTTCTTTTGAGATCTTAATTAATATAATTTTTAGTCACATAGTTTTCCATAGTGTGTGAATGGATGTTGTAGTAGTGTTTTAATTTGTTGTCCTATTCTTGGGAGGGAGATCACTCCATGAGATCAAACTATTGTACAATTGGTAATATTTCATTTGTTTTTTTGTGTGCTATGTGTTCGCACCCAATTCATCACCTGGTGAGCAAATCGAGGGTGCTTACATGCCTTGTTGGGTCATGCAGGGCATGACAGCTGTGGAAGGAAAGGTTAGAGGAAACAAAACAAACTACAAGCTAGAATCAACTGAAAACAAATTAAAACTGTGAAAAGAAACAACAAACACCAAAAACAAAAGACAGATGTCACCAATCGTTTTGAGCTGGTCTATTGATGAAATCAGAGCACGATGAAGGAAGAGAACTATCGTTCCTTCTTCCCCCAATGGAAGGCTCTTTGAGGCCCTCACAAAGTTTGCTTTCCTTACAATGAGAAGAACTGAGTATGGCAGTGAAAGAATTCCCAGCGATGCTGCCAGTGTGTTATCATTAAAGAATGAGTCCTTAACAATCTTAGCAGCATAACGATGCCTGAAATTCCTTGCGAAAACAATGTATCTTCACGGATTTTTATAGCAGATCCTCGGGCGATTATGTAATCTCTTCAAAGTGTGAAAAGGGGCCCTTTAGGGCTTCCTTAGGTCATTAACCCGCCTACCCTGCGGATTCGGCTCGGATTTGGGAGTCAAATCAGATTGGGAGCCGGTCCGTAAGCAGTTGAGAGGCTGGCCAATTCATAAATGCGTTTTTTTTAGCAGGTGCACGGGTTTTGTCGTTGACAGTAGCACATCGTGTGCGCATGCGTGCATAGTACGTTCTTGTCCTGTGCATGTGCATGCGCACCAAACTACTGTGAAGCGCCCTTCAATTTTGGTTACTTTGTATAGTTTTTGACCCTTCTGGACTGCTGTGAAATTAATTCAGTGCCATGAATGACTTCATTGCTATTTTGATGATGCGGAGTTCTTGTCGCCATGTTCGGATGAAATTTCAGTGATAACAAATGCCCCCTGATGGATGAGGTTAGGAGCATACGTATATCCAAAATCCATCAATGTTTCTTCTACTGAGAATGTTGTTGTAAGGGAAAGCAATAGTGGGACCGTTCGGAGCGATCCGTTGGAGAAAAAAGGAACCGGTAGGACCCAACCTTCTGAGAGACGTGCAGAAAAAATATACAACTGTGTACAAACGAGGCGGGCATGCCCCATGCTCGTTTTATGTAACTCTGAAAAAAGATGACGAAAGTGTTGGTGTAGACAACTGCAGCGCCCTCGGGGGAAGTAATGATAAAGGCAGAAGACAATTCTGCAAAGGAACATACTCTGAATAATAGGCAATGATCATGGTAATAAGCAACGATGATGATGTGGGCATTGATGGCTCTACCAAGTTCAGAGGTCTTCGGCAAATGACAAAAATAACTGCAATAGTCACAAAGTAAG
>JASDQU010025508.1:11206-31560 GCA_032191745.1 Picea mariana
AATCTAGAAAAAGCATGAAACTATCCTAGATTGAACATGTGGGCATGTGTGGGCCTGTTACAAACCTTTAAACTCTCCTAGTTTTTTGATCTAAGAAAACATAAATTCAAACACTATCCTAGCTTTGTTGACATGTGGGCATGTATGGGCCCGTTACAAGAATGTGTTTGAAAAATGAAGCTAAGAGGGGTCTCGAAAGAGCCGTTGTCCTCTCCTAAAAGTTTTTGAAATTTTTGTTAAGGGAGATGAGATCATTTTCGCAATCCTTTTCTGGTTCTCAATATCGCTTGATGGCGCAAGAGAAGAGCATACTCAAGATTGTTACTTGCAACTTCTAGTCCCAAATGTGAGTTTAGATGTGATTAAAATTGATGTTCAACTTAGATTATAAATCAAAGCAAGCCATCCACGTGGCGAAAAGAAAATAAGGGAAAAATGATTTTTTTATCCACCTAAGTTCCTATGTTTGTTTGACTATCCCCTTTATAAGTTGAGGGGTCTAAGTGGTGCAGTATTTAGAGCATGCATAACATCATTCTTGAGAAGGAAAATGACTTTCCCCACATCCAAAACCTTACAATGAGAAATTTAGTTCAGATGCACGGCCTTTGGTGTACACAGAGGTGCATATGGTGCCTGTGCGCTGAACGTATTGAGAACCAAAGCGCATGCGCGCGGAAAAACATAGGTGATTCAGGTGCATGCACGCTAGATGCGTGTCTGTGGGCTGGAATACCCGTGCATTTGTGACAAATTACCGAAAAAGAAACTCCTGATGGATTTCTCTCAATTCTCCTGTGAATTGACTGGTTAGCAGGTCGACGGAGGCCGGTTTGTGTCCCTGCAAGTTAATAAAACCAAAAGGAAAGAAAAATAAACCCAACTGAGGGAGGAATTGATACCTAACTCCCCAGTGGAGTCGCCAGTCTGTTCGCACCCAATTCGTCACCTGGTGAGAAAATCGAGGGTACTTACATGCCCTGTTGGGTCATGTAGGGCATGACAGCTGTGGAAGGAAAGGTTAGAGGAAACAAAACAAACTACAAGCTAGAATCAACTGAAAACAAATTAAAACTGTGAAAAGAAACAACAAACACCAAAAACAAAAGACATATGTCACCAATGGTTTTGAGCTGGTCTATTGATGAAAACGGAGCACGATGAAGGAAGAGAACTGTGGTTCCTTGTTCCCCCAATGGAAGGCTCTTTGAGGCCCTCACAAAGTTTGCTTTCCTTACAATGAGAAGAACTGAGTATGGCAGTGAAAGAACTCCCAGCGATGCTGCCAGTGTGTTATCGTTAAAGAATGAGTCCTTAACAATCTTAGCAACATAATGATGCCTGAAATTCCTTGTGAAAACAATGTATCTTCACGACTTTTTATAGCAGATCCTCGAGAGATTATGTAACCTCTTCAAAGTGTGAAAAGGGGCCCTTTAGGGCTTCCTTAGGTCATTAACCCACCTACCCTGCGGATTCAGCTCAGATTTGGGAGTCAAATCAGATTGGGAGCCGGTCCGTAAGCAGTTGAGAGGTCGACCAATTCATAAATGCGTCGTTTTTAGCAGGTGCGTGGGTTTTTTCGTTGACAGCCGCACATCATGCGTGCATGCGCGCAGAGTACGTTCTTGTCCTGTGCATGTGCACGCGCACCAAACTACTGTGAAGCGCCCTTCAATTTTGGTTACTTTGTATAGTTTTTGACCCTTCTGGACTGCTGTGAAATTAATTCAGTGCCATGAATGACTTCATTGTTGTTTTGATGATGTGGAGTTCTTGTCGCCATGTTCGGACGAAATTTCAGTGATAACACTATGTATTTCTGAAGTTTCAATTCAAGTATTTATAATTTGTAGTGTGATTTACTTATTTGATAGGCGTGGTGTGTTTCCTTTCCTACAGTGTCATTTCAATTCCTAGATTAGTTTCTATCAAAGTTTTCCAAAAACAAGAGCTATGATCTATGGCAATAGGAAGTGCATGAATCATGCTTGGTATTCCTTGGTGACAAAAAGGTTCCCATTCCTAGTGATTTCTTGGTGCCAACAGGGTTAGCATGATCAATGTTCAAGTACATGATCACTGCCAAGAGTGATTGAGCTAACTTTGGACTTTTATAGTGTAGTGATGCAATTTCCCTTTTATGGAGAAGAACGCTAGAAAAATTAATGCAATTTATGAATTTGTAGCCTACACATATAGTGCACGACATCTCACAAGTCATTAGAAACCCTGGTTGATAATATAAATTGTACGAGTGTTCCTAGTTAGATAGAATATATATAGAAACATTGTCAGCGTCTGTCCACATTTTCAATCATGGAGCATTTGTCTTCCACCAATGGGCTACTTAACCAGTGAAATGTTAATGTACTAAGATTTTCATCTTTCCATTTCCTATGACTATTTTTTATACTTCATCGACATGGGGTGATGATGAGTTTCATTCCTTAAATCTCATTGGAGTCACTGGTACTAAGTTTAAGTCATTGGGAAAGTCGGTTAATGTTTACTTAATATTATTTTCATATACCACATATACTAATTTTATTGAGAAACATGATAGAAACTTATGCATTGGTATGGCCTCAATCGACCAACACTCCTGAGCCTTGAACTCATAATTTTCTATTTTCCATTCATAAATCTCAGTATCTGAATTCTAGCTAATCACCAAAGGCAAACCATGTAAAATTTCTCCTAATGAGTTAGGTTCCACATTGTCTTTTTCCTTCTAAATGAAATGACACAATATCTTAGCTTTTGCATCCTCATCCCAAGATTCAACCCAAGGCTTCCCTTCCTTTGGATCCAAAGGTATCACAATTTTTCTATTGTTTCCCTTGAGCTTGATTCTATCCCAATCCAAAGAGATAGTTGACTTCATCTTCCTCCCCTAAGGGAATTCAACCAATGTTGGATAAGTATGGATTTCTTCAACTAGGTCGATGGATTCGAAGTCAAACAAAGTTATAATTCCCATTATGACCGTCTCAACATTCTTAAGGTTCCTATGGGCTCTAAAAATATTTGATCTGCTAGTTTTAGATAGTTTATTGTATGCACTAATCCAGGTCTTCCAAGTTTCATCCATGTATCTCGTGGGAGAATATTGACGTAGGACCAAAATTCGACCACAACTTGATAACCATGTAGCCATCTATTTCCAAATCGACTTGAGGGTCATAATCATCATGGGATTTATCTTGAGATAACTTCCTTAGGTTTTTGTATTATCTTTGATCCTATTTTTATTCTTTTAAAATATTCAAAAGTTTTAGCAGTTGATGAAACAACTATTTTTCTTTTAATAGTTGCAATAACTCTTCTAAGACAATATATTTTAATATTGTTGTATTTTGTTGTCGATTCCCATATGCTATAGTTTTTTTGTATTCATTTCTCTTGAAGAATTATAGTGCCTCCTGCATTACTTGTTCCTTCTGGTTAGTATTGGAATAAGTGTTTCTTCCTTTGAATGGTCAAGCCAATGGATATTTGTGCATATACATTTATTTTCCAACTCCATATCTTGTGATGATGGGTAATTTATTTGAATTTAATACGTCATGTTTTGGCACACTATGAATTTGTTTTATAGTTCGTTTGTTCATCACCTTTTCTAACATTATGGGAAAATATTATAATGAATGATCTCCTATTACAAATCTATTACATAATTTGAGGTTGGTCCTTTGTTTTAATGGATATTCAAGACTTATGTGGTCCTATTTCCAATAGGTAAAGAAATATGTTCTTCTTTGAGCATGACCGCCTTGTCCCCCTCTTCTGTATCTTCCATTGAAGCCACCTCTTCCTTGATAACCTCCTCTTTGGATATGGTAACCATTTCCTCTTATGTGATATCCTTCTCTATTAACTTGCTCCATTATTTTTAAATTGTCGTGGATATTCCATTGGAACAATTCGTCACAACATATCTGATAAATAAAACCAAAATCTACCTATGAAGGTTAAATTCCTTTATATTTCCACAATATTTAGTTACTGATTTTTTGCTTATGTATGAAATAGATAAAATGTGGAAAATATAGAATAATAGAATAAAATCACACACCATCCACAAAATAACACAAATCTTTTCTCTAGTAAACCCTTACGAAAGAAAACCCATCTAGAAGGTGAGGTTGCTCTTTTGTCTTTTCTCTAGTATGGAAGTAATGCAAGTACAAAGGAAAATGCACTCTCTATGGAGTTACTTGAGACCCATGGCCTATTAGGCTACTACAAAACATTAACCCCCTCTATTATGAGCTCTAATTTCCCACTCCTAGTTTTTCTACTCTGCTATGGAACAAAATAGAATAAAATAGAATGGAACCCCTTATCCTCCTAGCATCCTGATATTTAACATAGCCTGATAGCCATCTAGGTTTAGGGATTTGACTTCCTCAAACTTCAATTGTGATAAGGTTTTGGAAATTCTATAATCCTATTGAAATTATTCATGTATCTACCCCATATGCATGAGTAACGAGGGCTTAGTGGAATCCTCTCATACCATGGTGTTCAACACGATAGGTCAACTTATGAGAGGAATAAAGTTTGCATACGAGCTTTGATTGACACATGATCTGCATTGTTGGAAAGGTATCAGAGTGTAGAATACCTTTAAGGGTGTGTGCATAGTATTTTGACACCCAAACCCCCAAAAATTTGTTTAATTCCTCAAAATGGCCTTGGAAAGTTCTAGACCCCAATTTTCTAAACTAGGACCTTCCACTAAAATGACCCTGCAAATTGATTCCTCCATTTTTTTCCACTCTAAAATAATTGATATAGATTAAAAAATATATAATGATCCAATCCAGATTATAGCTCCCCATTTAGGGAGGATTTTGGTCCCCAAAATATTTACTGAATGAGGTGAAGATATTTTTTCCCTACCTTCTCCTTGGAGTACCACTTTGCCTTGCATGGAAGTTTTCCTTTCAACCCAACCTGCCAAAGGTCATGTTGCCGCTGTCTTGTAGTTCTGTGCCGCTTATGTATAACTTTGTCATTTATCAACTCTACCCAAGCATTTGGTTCTAAATCCTTTATGGAAGGTAGGACCTCCTCCTCTTCCGGATCCAACATGGGGGGATGATAGGGTTTGAGGTTCTCCACATTCACTACTGAGTAAATGCACATGTATGGGGGCATACTGAGTCTGTAGGTGTTATCTCCTACTTTTTACAATACATCAAAAGGACTATACTGCAAAGCCTTGATATTCTTACAAGGACCCTATAGTATTTACTTATTCAATTGTAACCATACTCTATCTCCCACTCTAAATGTTCTCTCTATTATGTGTTGGTCATGTCTAGCCTTGTACTTTTCTTGTGACTTGTTTAGTGTCTCCTATACTTGCAAATGGATCTTCCTGATCTTCTAAAAAAAAAAATCTTCCTTGAATGCATCTCTTGTGAGGTCCTCCCTTACTCCTACTTGTTTTCCATATACAACATCAAAGGGTTAAGGTGGAAAATATCCAAATTAGAAAGTTTCAAAAGGTGACTTACAAGTAGAAGTGTGGATTTATCTATTATAAGAGTGTTGTATATAGATCAGATGTCCATCCTAGGTATTCATATGCTTCTGTTTGTAACCCATCAAAAGCTGCACCAAATTCTTGTTAACTACTTATGTCTTCCCATCTGCCTATGGATGGAATGTTGTAGACCTCTTCAACTTAGTGTCCATCTTCTCCCACAATGCAGTCCAAAAATCATTGATAAATCTGGTATCCTTGTCTAAGATGATGATCCTTGGTATCCCAAAGTGCACCCATACCTTTTCAAAAAACTTGTTTGTTGCTTCTTGTCTGGTGATGGTATTTTTTGAAGGCATGAGAATACACATATTTATGAACTTGTCAACTACCAAAAATAAATAGTCATGTTCCTTCTGGTTTTTTGGTAACCCTCCCACAAAATCCATGAAAATTCTTTCCCAAGGTCCAGTGGGTACATGTAATGGATGTTACATACCTTGCTTCCTGTTGTTGGTCTTGCTAGTACAACAAAATATACATCATATAACATAGCGTGCTACATCTTCTTACATCCTAAGCTAGTACACATACCTCTATAAGTTGGCAATTGTCTTCCCAACAACAAAATTTCCTACAACCTTGGATATGTGAGCCTCTCTAATAAGCTACATTCATTCACCTTTAGTAGCACAGAGCTTGTCAATCTTGTAGAGTAAACCATTTTAGAAATGATAGCCAACCTTGTTTTCACCTTATTCCATATGAATTTGGCCATGTAGCTACTAAAACACCTCCTTGAATTCCTCATATTTTGTGTATGCCTCTCTGTATGCATCATGGGTAAAAGGATCCATGTGCATTAGAGTTCGCAAAGCTATAATCTTGGATGTGGGTGGCACTAAAATCATATTTTCTAAATTTTTTGTGCTACCCTTCTTATACTTTATGACTAAATGAAACTACTTCAAGAACCCCATCCATTTGTAGTGCCTAGTTTGTTGTAACTTACTCTGGGCTTGGAAATAATGGAGCGACGGGTGATATGTGTGGATGATAGTATCCTTTTCCATTAGATAGTTCTTCCACTTTTTTACAGCTTGTAGCAAGGCAACAGGTCCTTGTAATAGGTAGGGTAGTTGAGAACTTCTCCATGAAATACTTTAGAATGATAACAAATGAACCTTCCTCCCTGCATCAAGACTGCCTCCATGGAATAACCACTTGTATCCGTCTCCACTTTGAAGGGCTTCTGTACATTTGGTAGCATGAGCATTGGTTCTTGATTGATCTTTCTTTTTAGATAATCAAAGGCCTTTTGTTGATTCTTCCCCCATCAAAAACTCTTATTTCCTACTATTATTGCATGGAGTGGTGCAACTACTACTGAAAGCGAAGCTATGAACTTTCACAAGTACTGTGCTACCCCAAAAAATCTCCTAACTTATGTATAATTTGTAGGAATTGGCCATTTCATGATGGCCTCCATATTGTAGGGATCTATATTGAGCTTTCCTCCACCAATCACATACCCCAAATACACCAAATATTGTTGAGAAAACTCACATTTATTGAGATTGGCCAACAACTAGTGTTTCTTCAAGGTCTCTAACACCTGCCTAAGATGTGAGATGTGCTCCTCCAATGTAGCACTATAAACTAGTATATCATCCAAATAAAAAATAACAAATGAATCTAGATAAGGGTGTAAAAAATCATTCATTAATCTCATAAATGTATTTGGTGTGTTACATAAACCCAATGGCATAACCAACCATTCATACAAACCTTTCCTTGTCTTGAAGGCATTCTTCTAGGTATTGTTTTCTTTTACTCATACTTGGTGATATATTGATTTCAAATCCATCTTAGTGAAGTACTTCACATGATGCAGTTGTTTCAAAATATCATCAATCCTAGGAAGAGGGTATCGATTCTTCAGTGTAATCTCATTTAATTCCCTATAATTGATAAACATTCTCCAAGTATCATCCTTCTTGGGAACAATTATGATGGGTGACCCACAAGGTGAGGTACTTGGTTGAATCATACCCTACTCCAACAATTGCTACAACTGCTTCTTTACTTTATTTTCTTCCATAATGGACTATCTATACATCCCATTGTTCGACAAGGGGGAGTATGGAAATAATTCGATTTTGTGCTCCACTTCCCTCTTAGGTGATATCCCTTTTAGCTCCTGAAACACTTCTCTGTATGATTTTGAAAACTCCTTCGACTAATGTTTCTTCTCTTTAGTACAACCTTATAGGGATGTATTTACTTTTAATGAATCTTCACCATACCTATTTTCTCTTAGAAAAATAAAAACATATTTCTTACTAGAAGTAATCAATTTATTATCTTGATTGGCACATACCGGTGAAAGTTTTGATTTTCCTTTATGTGCGTTGATGATGAAGGATTTCCCATCCTTGATGAGGTAGTACTGATTGGATCTCCGCATGAATATAACATCCCTCATATACATGTAGGGGATTCCAAACACTACTCTTCATACATCTAGTGGTACTACATCCAATTCTACTTCACCTATAAAATCATCACTTACAAAAAATTTAATCTTGCATTGCTTGTTACCTTGATCTTTGCGTCCTTGTTTACCCAACCTAATGGATAGGGGATACGATGATCATGAACCTCCAATTCAATCGTGTTGACTAGATCTAATGCTATGATATTATCCTATGAACTAGAGTTGAACATAACATCTATCTTGGTCTTCTTGACCTAAATCTTGATGTGGAAGAGCTTGGTCATCTCCTTCTCTTCCAAGTGATGAATGTTACTGAGATTCATCTCCTTCTGCACAAATGTTAAACAAATATTTTTATCCACATTAGAGCTACTTTCAACTTGATTTATTGAATATATGGCTATAAGGTTTTTTTCTTTCCGTCCTTCTTACGGTTCTTGGGGTTCATCTCTGGATGTAGTTTCCAACATTTTTCCCGAGTGTGGCCATCAATGTTACAATGATTGAAATGGTTTCTAGGATCCTTACACTGATGTGAAATGGTTCTCATCTTCTTATCCTTTCCCCCTTTCCACTTCGTCTTCCCCTCCTTGGAAGCTTCTTGGTGCTCTTTTTTCTTGGAACTTATTGGCTTCCCTTTATTGTGGACCATGTTTTCTAGATACTATGCATATACACATGCCTTGTCCATTATCCTTGGCTTGAAAAGCATCACTTTCTTTCACATATGAATATGTAGACCCCTGATGTAGGAGCATCGCCAACATCAAGCGAGCCAACGCAGAAGCAAAAGACAGCTGGAAAGCGTCCAACACAAATTTTTGAATTTTCCCTTGAAGTTGATGCGCCGAACATAAATGTGATAATTAAATGAAGGTGCACTTGTATAATGTAAATGGACCTTGAGCTATTTTCTCTCATCCTTAGTAGGTAGAAGGCATTTATGGTAGTTAATGTAAAGTAGATAGAATTCAATTCTAGATTAGATAGTTTTAGAGAGCAAGAGGGAAACGAGATATAGACACCCTCATTGTACATTGTAACATTATCATAGAGAGAGCATAGAGAAGAGCAGAGAGCAGTGTAGCAGACTCCATGTACAGGAAGTTTTGAATTAATACAAAGAAAGCTATGATTTAGACTCATGGTGTTCATATATTCTCTGTGTATGCATCTTTGAATGATATGCGCATGAATGTTTGCTTCCTGTTATACATTTGCTTTATATGCTGTGTATATGATTTCATGTATGAGTTTGAAGTTTGAAAAGAAATAGGAATGAGTTTCAATTTTTCTCTATCTGAGCAAGAGTTCCTGCAAGGAGTGCAGTTAAAGTGTCCACAAGGAGTGCATTGACAAAGAGTTCAGATAGGGATAGCTTTTGCTCTCATTCACATAAAAGATGCAGTTGGGCACAGGAGCCGTGCAGGGAGTGCGCAGGCCAGGTGAAGTCTCAGAGTCATGGACCTGAGTGAAGCATTGAGAGACTGCTGCTGCAGGTGTCTGCAAGGACGAAGGAAATTCATCGCTTGGAAGTGTCTGAAAGTTGCCGCAAGGAGTGCACGCAAGAGTCTTCTCTAAGACTCAGAGTTATAAGAAAGTTCAGGAGGGATAAAGCCTTATAATCACTGAAATAGTTGCATAGAGGTTATACCGGGAAGAATTTAAGAAGGCATCGTAAGTTTGCGCCACAGGAGGACGAGTTCCGCGGAGAGAAGCACCTTGGTTAACTATGCAATGATTCTCAGAGGAAAGAATGGACGGTGGGAGTTCTCTGAGGAGAATTCATGAATTTCCGTGAGCTGTTAGATCTCATGGAGGAACGAGGGAGATACGACGAATATTTCCTAAAGGATGAAAGCTCAGGAGGGGCAGGACCGTAGATCCAAGCCACAAGGGCCATTGGATTTACGCGTGGATTCTTGTATTGGGTTTTCACAGGTTGAAGTCCCATAAATGGTGCGACAGGAATCGCGAAATCATGAACCGCGATATCCCGAAAGTCAAAGGATCATGTGGGCCATGGAGGGGTCAACGAGCGGATAGGTGGCATACCATTTCGAAGTTTTGTGGAGTGAAATCCCAAACTCTTTGCATCAAGATTCGCGATATTGTGAATTCTGAAATGTCGATGAAGTAAAGTGGAGTTGGAAAGTCAAAGCTCGCGTGTGAATCGGAGTTTCAGCTAATCGGGATTCGGGAGTCGGAGGAGCAAGTTACTCTACATCGCGATCGCCAAAATTGCGATAGGGAAAATTCCGAAAAGGGAAAAGGAAAGGTCAGCATTGACTGATTTCGGGGTTTTGAAGATTCAAGAGACCAACGCCCGACCACTGGATTCGCGAAGTCGCGAAGTCCAATCTCCCGAGTGTAAATAAGGGATCTTGTGAGAGTTTGTTGTGGGTGCAAATTTCCCGATAGGGAAATAGAAGAGCTATCAGAGTTCTTCGAGCCAGTAGTGAAAGAAAGATCCTATGTGCACGTGGACCTTCTGACTTGTGGGTTGTGAAGGGGTTGCGTCACTATCAGTTTTGTATCAGAGCACAGAAAGGTTCTTTGCTTTCTGTAGTAGAGAAGAAAGAGAATTCGCCATGCCACCAAGGAGAAGGGACAGGCAAACCCATGATCCACCAGAGGATAGGGAAATGCCATAGAGAAGAGGCAGGTAGATGACAGATCCAGCCATGGAGAGAGAGATGCGTGATCTACGAGCTAGACTCGAAGACATGGAGACAACACAAAGATGCACAGTCAGTGCTGGGGATATTAGTGATTCCGAAAGTGAGATTGAGGCTGAACATGAAGAAGAAATTGCAGCGGAAGATGCATCAAATGAACGTTTGATCAGAGCTATTGCAAGAATGGGTGCAAGAGCGAAGATGGACATTCCAGTTTATGAGGGAAATATGGATGCAAAGGAGCTTCTAGACTGGATTAGAGCTCTAGACATGTATTTTGACTATGAAGATGTCGAAGAGGACAAGAAAGTCAAGCATGTTGTCACTAGATTAAAGGGACATGCAACATTGTGGTGGGATGAACTACAAGCTGACAGACACTGCAAGGGCAAGCAGAAGATCCAGAGCTGGGACAGAATGATCGTGAAACTGAAGGAAAAATTCATCCCCAGGGATTATCAAATTACTTTGTTCAAGAGGATGCAGAACCTGAGACAGAAGCTGATGACAATGAAAGAATACACTGAGGAATTCTACAAACTGAAGATTAGAGCAAGTCATCGGGAGAGCGATGATAAAAAAGTTTCCAGATATATGAATGGCTAGAGATATGATATTCAGGATGAGATGAGCATGGTAACCATCTGAACGGTGGAAGATGCTTATCAGATGGCTCTGAAAATGGAAGAGAAGCTGAGCCAAAAGCAGAGTCAGAGGGGCTGAGCCAAAAGTCATCCTAGAGGAAAATTAGTTTCCCAGGACAAATATTAGAAGCCCAAGGAAGATTGGAATAAACCTCAAACTTGAACAGAGAGAGGTGGAATTTCACAGTGAGGGCAATATGTTGAACAGAGAGGACAACATACTGAGTAGAGAGGAGATTATGCTGATAACAATACTTTTCCTCATACTAGAGGTAGGGGAAGAGGAAGAGGTGGAGTAATAATGTGCTTCACATGTGGGAAGAATGGGCACAAGTCCTATGAGTCTTTAGACAAAAATAAGGAGAGTGGAGAAGCACACATCTCCGAAGCATAGAGGTGGGATGTTGAAGCAGAAGACGCTGAAGGCAGAAGATCGCTAAAGATGCGGAAATATCTTTTGACACCAGAGAAGGAGGTGAAGAGTTCAGTCCAAAGGACTAGACTTTTTCGGATTGCTTGCAAGACCAAGGACAGGGTATGCAAGGTCATTGTAGACAGTGGTAGCATGGATAATCTCGTTTCTATGGAGATGGTAGAGAAGCTGGAGCTGGAGACGATTGATCATCCAAGCCCATAAAAAATTTCGTGGCTACAAAAAGGACATCAGGTAACTGTCACTAGACAATGTTTAGTTGAATTCAATATAGGAGGATATAATGATAAAATATTATGTGATGTCATTCCTATGGATGTTTTTCATCTATGGCTAGGTAGACCATGGCAATATGACAGAAATGTGATTCATGATGGGAGAATGAACACATACACCCTAGAGAAGAATGGGAGGACACACATGTTGCTTCCAATTAAGGATAAGGAAGTGAAACTGGAAGTAAGAAACACTGTACTTCTCATGAGTGGGAAGGAACTTCTTACAGAGGTTAAGAAGAAAGAGGATCCACAGTTCATTGTGGTCAAGAAACCAAAGATTTTTTTGACCAGCACAAGGGTGGATGATTTACCAGAAGAAATTCAGGAATTGCTGGAAGAGTTCGCTGATATAGTAGTGGACGAATTACTTCGTTTGTTGCCACCAATCAAAAGTGTGAGTCATCATATTGATCTCATACCAGGAGCCAGTTTGCCAAATAAAGTTGCGTACAGATTGACGCCGCAAGATAATGAAGAGGTTAAGAGGCAAGTCCAGGAGTTGTTGGACAAAGGATTGGTTAGGGAAAGCTTGAGTCCATGTGTTGTTCCAACAGTACTCAGTCTGAAGAAAGACGAAGGCTGGAGGATGTGTACTGACTCAAGGGAGATTAACAAGATAACCATCGGGTACAGATTTCCATTGCCAAGGATGGATGATCTGATGGATTGCTTGAGTGGAGCAAAGTATTTTTCAAAGATCGATTTGAAAAGCGGTTATCACCAAATCCGCATGAGAGAAGGTGATGAATGGAAGACAACATTCAAAACAAACGAAGGGTTGTATGAATGGCTTGTTATGCCGTTTGGCTTAACAAATGCGCCAAGTACCTTCATGAGGTTGATGAATGAAGTCCTAAGGGAGTTCATCGGAAAATTTGTCATTGTGTATTTGGATGACATATTGGTTTACAGTAAAACAGCGGGAGAGCATCTGAAGCATTTGGCTACAGTGATGCAGAAATTACAGCAGGAGAAGTTGTTGATAAATATGAAGAAATCCTCATTTATGAAGACAGAGCTCATTTACTTGGGATTTTTTATTTCTGCAGATGAGTTGAGGATGGACCCAGATAAGGTGGAGGTAATCAAGAATTGGCCATCACCGAAGAACATATTTGAGGTGAGAAGTTTTCACGGACTGGCTAGTTTCTACCAAAAATTCATCAGGAATTTCAGTGGAATTAGTGCAGCGATGATGGATATAGTGAAGAAAAGACACAAATATTTTCATTGGACTGAAGAGGCAGAGAAAAGTTTTAATTTGTTGAAGAAGAAGATTACGGAACAACCAATTTTGGTGTTGTTGGATTTCCGAAAGATGTTTCAAGTGAAATGTGATGCAAGTGGATTCGCAATTGGGGCAGTCTCGAGTTAGGAAGACAGGCCAATAGCATACTTCAGCGAGAAGCTGAATGAAGCGAAGGTGAAGTACTCCACTTATGATAAGGAGTTTTATGCTATCATCCAGGCATTGAAGAAATGGAGGCATTACTTGATCCTGAAAGAGTTTGTCTTGTACAGTGACAATCATGCATTCTAGTTTGTGACTCAATAGAAGAAGTTGAATCAGAGACATGTCAAATGGGTTGAGTATATGCCGAATTTCACTTTTGTGATTAAACATATTTCTGGTACTGCTAACAAAGTGGCTGATGCTTTGAGCAAGAAGTGTTTGCTGTTGCAAGAGTTCAAAGTCAAAACGTTGGGTTTTGATGATCTTAGGGACATGTACGCAGATGATCAGGATTTTAAAGAGGCATATGAAGCAACTGAGAATCCAATTCTTAGGGATAGAATCCAATGGGCTGAATACATGATCCAGGAAGGATTACTATTCAAGGGCAATCAGTTGTGTATTCTGAAATGCTCCATGAGGGAGAAATTGCTAAAGGAAAAACATAGTGGAGGATTGGCAGGACATTTTGGTCATGACAAGATGTTCAAAAAGCTGAATGAGTCATATTTTTGGCCGGGAATGCGGGCATATGTCAAGAGATTTATGAACAGATGCAGAATTTTCCAACATTCGAAGGGAAGAAGTTAGAATGCGGGATTTTATCAACCATTGCCCATACCTGAGAGGCCGTGGGATGAAATTAGTATGGATTTCATATTGGGGTTGCCAAGAATGCAAAGAGGTTTTGATTCAATATTTGTGGTGGTGGATAGATTTTCCAAGATGGCACACTTCATTCCATGTCAGAAGATCAGTGACGCAACTCACATTGTGAATCCATTTTTCAAAGAAGTCATTCAACTTCATGGTTTGCCAAGGAGTATAGTTTCGGATCGAGATACGAAGTTCATAGGGAATTTTTGGAGGACCTTATGGAAAAAGCTGGGAACTAACTTGTCGTTTAGTTCAACGTATCATCCTCAGACGGATGGACAGACAGAAGTGGTGAATAGAAGTCTGGGAGACTTGCTGAGGATCTTGGTAACATAACACCACAGCCAGTGGGACCATGTATTACCATAGGCAGAGTTTGCATATAATGACTCAGTTAACAGAAGCACAGGACAGAGTCCATTTCAGGTTGTCTATGGCATGCAGCTGAGAGGAATTTCAGAGTTGAGGGATTCAGAACAGACTGCAACTAGGAGTGCTAGTGCAGAAGAATTCGCAGAAGCGATGAAAGAACTTCACAGTTAGGTGAAGGAGCGTTTACAGAATTCAAGCCAGGAATATAAGCGCAGAGCAGATCAACATAGGAGACAACTTTAATTTGAGGTTGGTGACTTGATTCTGGCACATTTGAGAAAAGAAAGGTTCATGAGGGGAACATATAATAAGTTGAAGATGAAGAAAATTGGGCCATGTAGGGTCTTAAAGAAATTTGGGGCGAATGCTTACGAGATTGAATTACCCGATGGGATCGAAATTTCTCCGATATTCAATGTCTCAGATTTGTACCCATATAAGGCTGAAGAAATAGGGACAGAAAATGAGCAACCAGTGATCTAGTGGGCAAAGCAGATGCCAGTTGCAGATAAGCCGCAGATGGAGTGCATACTGGATAAGAGAGTAAGCAAGAAGACCAAAAGGAAAGAATACTTTGAGTATTTGGTCAAGTGGAAGGACCATCCAGTTGAAGATGCCAGCTGGGAGAACAAAGTGGAGATCCGGAAGCATGGACAGATAGTCCGTGAGCTCATGGATAGGAGCCCATGAAAATTTTCAAGCCAGGGAGTATGATGCAGGAGCATCGCCAACATCAAGAGAGCCAGCACGGAAGCAAAAGACAACTGGAAAGCGTCCAGCACAAATTTTTGAATTTTCCCTTGAAGTTGATGCACCGAACATAAATGTGATAATTAAATGAAGGTGCACTTGTATAATGTAAACGGACCTTGAGCTATTTGCTCTCATCCTTAGTAGGTAGAAGGCATTTATGGTAGTTAATGTAAAGTAGATAGAATTCAATTCTAGATTAGACAGTTTTAGAGCGCAAGAGGGAAACGAGATATAGACACCCTCATTGTACATTGTAACATTATCCTAGAGAGAGAATAGAGAAGAGCAGAGAGAAATGTAGCAGACTCCATGTACAGGAAGTTCTGAATTAATACAAAGAAAGCTGTGATTCAGATTCATGGTGTTCATATATTCTCTGTGTATGCATCTTTGAATGATATGCTCATGAATGTTTGCTTCCTGTTATACATTTGCTTTATATGTTGTGTATATGATTTCATGTATGAGTTTGAAGTCTTCAAGGAAATAGGATTGAGTTTCAATTGTTTCTTTATCTGAGCAAGAGTTCCTACAAGGAGTGCAGTTGAAGTGTCCGCAAGGAGTGCGTTGACAAAGAGTTCAGATAGGGATAGATTTTGTTCTCATTCACATAAAATATGCAGTTGGGCACAGGAGTCATGCAAGGAGTGCACAGGCCAAGTGAAGTCTCAGAGTCGTGGACCTAAGTGAAGCATTGAGAGACTGCTGCTGCAGGTGTGCACAGGGTCGAAGGAAATTCATCGCTTGGAAGTGTCTGAAAGTTGCCGCAAGGAGTGTGTGCAAGAGTCTTATCTAAGACTCAAATTTATAAGAAATTTCAGGAGGGATAAAGCCTTATAATCGCTGAAAGGGTTGCACAGAGGTTATACCGGGAAGAATTTAACAGGGCATCGTAAGTTTTCACCACAGGGGGACGAGTTCCGCGAAGAGAAGCACCTTGGTTAACTGTGCAGAAATTCTTAGAGGAAAGAATGGATGGTCGTAATTCTCTGAGGAAAATTCATGAATTTTCGTGAGCTGTTAGATCTCGTGGAGGAACAGGGGAGATACGACGAATATTTCCTAAAGGCTGAAAGCTCAAGAGGGGCAGGACCATAGATCCAAGACACAAGGGCCGTTGGATTTACGCGTGGATTCTTTTATCAGGTTTTTGTGGGTTGAAGTCCCGTAAACGGTGCAACAGGAATCGCAAAATCACGAACTGCGATATCCCGAAAGTCAAAGGATCTTGTGGGCCACGGAGGAGTCAACAAGTGGACAGGTGGCATACCATTTCAGAGTTTTGTGGAGTGAAATCCCAAACTCTTTGCATCAAGATTCATGATATTGCGAAGTCCGAAATGCCGATGAAGTAAAGTGGAGTTGGAAAGTCAAAGCTCACATGTGAATCGGAGTTTCGGCTAATCGGGATTCGGGAGTCGGAGGAGCAAGTTACTCGACATAGGGAATATCCAAAAAAGGGAAAAGGAAAGGTTAGCATTGATTGATTTCGAGGTTTTAGAGATTCGAGAGACCAACGCCCAACCACTGGATTCATGAAGTTGCGAAGTCCGATCTCCCGAGTGTAAAGAAGGGATCCCATGAGAGTTTGTTGTGGGTGCAAATTTCCCGATAGGGAAATTGGAGAGCTATCAGAGTTCTTCAGGCTAGTAGTGAAAGAAGATCCTGTGTGCACGTGGACCTTCCAACCTACAGGTTGTGAAGGGGCTACGTCGCTATCAACCCCCTATATACTTGAGGATTACATATGGGTTCTTAGAGATACCCAAAATCATGGCCATGTTTCTAAACTTAGTGGTGTACCCCCATAGACTCTTCCCTTACCTTTACCTGAAGTAATTCCAATAGATCCATTGGTCCTCTACATACCCAATAGGATATAACTAGGACTTAATGATGGTTTTGAAATCCTCCCACTTAGTTACTGGTGGATCACCCTCCAATCTAAGTGTCTTGTGTGACTTTCCCACCAGGTTAATGCATGGCCCTCTAACTTCAATATAACAACTGAATTATTTTGTTATTCATCTATATATTGAATGCTAAAATAAAATTATAGTTGTTGCAACCAATGATTCAGTTTTAATGCATCGATATCACCTTGGTATGGATTTATGTTGACTTTATTTTCCATCTTGAATAGGGACTGTGAAGGTTTAACAACACTCAAACTCGAATCCTCTTTCTCGGGTTCTTTTCACGACTCCTTTCTTGGGTATTCTTGATCTCCCCATTTCCCCTTTGATCTGATCTTTGAGTTAGAGCCTCCATCAACTATGAACGGTCTGAGATTTCTTACTAGAGAAACCATGAGCAGGTTCATATTGTGGTTGATATTGATAACTTGTACTTCCAACCTCTCAAATCTTCCTTGTGCTAGATCTCAAGGGTTGTTATGAACAAAATCATGTACCTTGGATAGGGTTTCTACAACCTCTCTTTAATCCATTTCCTGGATCTTACAACTTTCCACAAATACCCCAAGAAAACATGCTCTGATACCAATATGATCTGTAAAATTCCATGGATATTCTACTGGAACAATTTTTCACAATAGATATGATAAATAAAACCAAAATCTACCTATGAAGGTTAAATTCCTTTAGATTTCCACACTACTTAGTTACTTATTTTCTGCTTATGAATGAAATAGATAAAATGTGGAAAATAGAGAAAAATAAAATACAATCACACACCATCCATAAAATAACACAAAGAATTTCTCTAGCAAACCCTTATGAGAGAAAACCCAGCTAGAAGGTGAGGCTTCTTTGCTCTCTTTTCTCTAGTATTGAAGTAATGTAAGTACAAAAGAGAAGGCACTCTCTATGGAATTACCTAAGACATGTGGCCTATTAGGCTACTAAAAAACATTAACCCCCTCTGTTATGCTTTATAATTTCCCACTCCTAGTTGTTCTGCTCTACTATGGAACAAAATACAATAACTATAGATTTTAACCTTGTACAATATTTACTGCAAACAGATTTTCAGTAAAATAACAGAAAAAATACAATGAAAAATACAAACATTACACAAATATTTTTCCCCTGGAAACCCAAAATGGGAAAATCAACATATTATATATTCATTCATAGTGATAAATTGTTTACAATACAATATACATATAGGAGCCAGCGGCATCCAAAACCCTAACCCAATGATCTGGATTAGTCAAAAACCCTAATTCCTTAACCGAAAATAGAAAACCAGTGGTAAAAACCATGTGCTGAAAAAACGCTCAACGATGGACATGAAAATCGAGGCAACACGAAAACGAGACAAAAATGTGACATGTTTCCCAAGGAAAAAAACTATTTCTCGAGGGCACTGCCCCTGAACCCTCGCATGGGGGGATTTTTCCCCCCTCATACCCCCTTGCAGGCTCGGCGCAACACATAAAATACTAGTGCAAAGAATATAACACATACCCAACAATAACATAGAATGGAACCCCTTCTCCTCCTAGCGACCCGATATTTAACATAGCCTAATAGTCATCTAGATTTAGGGTTTTGAATTCCTCTAACTTCAATTGTGATAAGGTTTTGGAACTTATAGAATCATATTGAAATTATCCGCGTGGGTAGCCCCATATGCATGTGTAATAGGGGCTGATGTGGCATTCTCTCATACCATGATGGTCAACATGCATGAGGCATAAAATTTTCATACGAGTTCTGATTGATGCATGGTGTACACTGTTGGAAAGGTATCAGAGCGTAGAACACTTTAAAGTGTGAGTGCAAAAGTTTTTAAAATCAAACAAAAAACAATTTGTTCAATTCCTTAAAATGGCTCCGGAAGGTTCTGGACCCCAATTTTCCAAAATGGAACCTGTCACTAGAATGACTCTGCAAGTTGATTGCTCCATTTTTTTCCACTTTGAAAACATTGAGATAGATGAAAAATAATATCATGATCCAATCTATATCACTCCATGTTCTGGTTGATAAATTGAGTATGATAGAATCTGTGAAAGTTTGGTTTGTTCCGACCATTTATATGACATTATTGTGTTGAGTGGGTTGCTTCCTCATAAATGACACACCATTTGGGTTTTACATTCTTCAAGATGTGGGGATCCCTAGTATTTTTATTTTTCAAAGATCAAAAAATTTCATAGTATATTTCATCTTGGATTTGTCCGAATTCCAATTCTCTTTCAAATCAGTCTCTATATTTACAATTATCTTTCACGTGTGATTCATTTAAGCAACTTGTGCACCATATATCATTCCTTCGGATAGCTAGATTTATCAAATATTGGTGGAACATTTATATTTTTCCTCTAATTTCTTATCATTTAGTGTTGATATCGATGACCAATCTTCATCAGTTTAAATATATTGAGCCTTTTTTAGTGCTTCTTCACACGATTGAATCTCATGCATCCTTAGTGGACCACAATTTTTCTATAGTAATCCCAACACATACCATTGAACAAGCAACTGCTCATCAATTGTGTATGGTATTTGGCTCATTAAACTTTGAACCTATGATCATAATCTTGAACGTCTCTCTTGGCCTCTACTTTATTTCTTTAAGTCTTTGCATAAAAATATTCTTAACATATTGTATTTTAAATAAGGATAGAAAGTCTGACTTAATTTCATCTTTTTTTCTTTGTTGATTTTCAATTAAATTCATATACCATGTTAAGGATCTTTTCCTTAGGGTTCCTCCAAATTAGGCCATCTACTTTTCTTCATCTTTAACATCTAGTGCCTCCAATGTTTTTTCGTAGATGAACCAATGCATTTTAGGATCCTCATCACCATCATAAAGGGGAATGTGACCGTGACCCATTTTATCCATAATTGGAGTTTTTGACTTTGGAATACTTAGAGGTGTTTGCATTTGTCAACTGATCTATTGGTCGATATATGTACCTTGATCACTTCTTTTCTTGGGGTTATATCATTCATCTAACACCCTTTGTCCATACATTTTTTGAAACATCTCTCTTGAGGAAATGTTGTTTCATCATGAATCTCAATTGATTGTGTATCTTTTTATTTAGTTAACAAATTTAGAAAGGGGGATGTTTCTGTGACATCCTTGATATGAAAATATACTCCTTCATATCAAG
>JASDQU010025509.1:21296-31627 GCA_032191745.1 Picea mariana
TATAAAACTTCCTATCAAGTTCTCAATGCCCTTTAAGGTATTCTTATTCCATAAATTGAGTGGCAGTCCAGGAAAAAAAAACCAGACGTGCCGAAAACTAAAATACTCTATGGCAGGGTCGAAATGGGTGTGCCATCTCTTTATCATGATGTTTCCACCCTTGTAGTCCCAAAAACCATTTAGAATAGTCTATGCATCTCTTGGGAGCTTGAAAACTAGACTGAACCATCCAAAAGGCAAGGTAAGGTATTCTAGTTCATACACAATGATGGGTATCCAAGTTTGCTTCATCCAAGCCAAGAATGAGATATCACACTTAGTCTTATACGCAAACCTCCCAACTAATGCACAGAGAGATAAGTTACATGTTTCTTCCAAACTCACGTCTATACCTATAACCAACCTCCATCTAACTTTCTTGGGTTTCCAAACCTTTGTCACCTTATTTTTTTGCTTCTCCTTCACACTCAATCTCTCCCTTTGTGTTTTATCCTTCCTAGCGCCAATAAACTTATTGTTTTTTCCCGTCTGTTCAAGGGAACCTGCTTCCCTACTCGTCTGTGTAACCACTCCCCCTAAAGGCCTCCCGAGTTGCTCAGAACCCCGCCCCAAAAATAGACTAGAAAAATATGTATGTTCTAAACCAGTCACACCCAAATCCTGTTGACAATGTAGTCACTCCGAAGGATATCCCCCCATACTAGAGGATATAAAATTCTAGTATTTGTTTTCACCATTACCATGCTCAGATAACCATATTTCCTTTGGAGGAGACAGTAAAGGCCCAGTAGGTTCCTTGTCCGAGGAAATGAAATCCTTCATGTAGCGGTTGTCACCTTTTTGGATAATTAGTGCACCATCTATGTAGAAGGGACGTTATTGTTGTCGGGATACCTCGTATGTAGCACCCTGGGAGAGTATAACTCTGTCTGTCATCCAGAGGAGAATGATCAACGGTTTGGAAGTAAGCCAACTCAAGTATATGTTCAGAAAATAATAAAGAAACTACCACCTGGAAACCCACTTATCCAAAACTTTTAACATCCAATAAATGTGCCATAAATCTCCACTCTACGATCTACTATGGTTACAACGCTAATATTATCCGCCAAAACTTCTCCAAAGGTTGCGAAAAAATAGATCTAAAAATAGTAAAGAACACCATTAAACCTACCAGAACTAATTTAAAACAATACTATAAAGATGTCTCGCCAAAAAAAAATTCCTTCCAGTTTCTAAAAATAGTGTTTCTCCATTGGAAACTTTTAAAACCAGGTTCCTACTATTGCTCAAAAAGGTAACCCCCCTCATAGAAATGCCCTAATCCACTCCTTTGAAATACACCTCGTCTACATCACCCCAGGAAACTCTGACTCCGTCTCAAAAATCCTTTAACTTATACATACCTTGTTTACAACATTGTCACATTAATGGAATTCACAAGACATATTCATAGTTTGAAGGATGAGTTTAAAGTAAAACTCCTCCACACATAATTTTGTTTGGTATTTTCTTACAAAGTTAAAAATCAATACCTCTCTATACCTCTCTTGAAAAGGTGCAAGTGGAGATAACTAATTGTTATCATGAATCACTATTAAGCTATTGGTAGTTAAGTTAATTGAAATATGTGAACCCAAATGTTGTAATGTAGAGGGGTGTTTTCATAACTTTTTTTTACTATCCATCCTTCTTTTTTCCACCATAAAAGGTGTAGTAGATTCTAAATACGAGTTTATATTGGTAATTTAATTGTTGTTGAAATCACAATTTTCTATTGTTTAAATCACAGTTTTTCATGCATAGATGGATCCAACACTCTAAAACCCCCCTAATCAGGGATGATTTTAAGGATGGCAATTTATTTTAAAATGTAGAAAGCTTGGCGAATCTTACTAATCCTTCATATGCCAATTATAAATGATTGGCGATATTTTTGTAAAAATATTCAAATTTTTAAGGATTTTATATAGTTTTTATAAAATTTTGGCGATTTTTAAGGTAAAATAATTTTATCCTATAGAATTTGGGTGAATCATTTTTAAAATAGCAAATCTCGTTTTTGGAAAAACTATGGAAAATTAGTCCATGAGCGAAATTTAGCCCCTAAAATAATCCATGCCCCTAATTATGATAGAAATTACTCATAAGATCTCAATATGTCTCTTGCAGGAATTGAAACTAGGTGGGAAGGATAACATTCATTCCTCTCAACCACTCGAGTTAAACCCAATTAGCATAAATACATTGAATGTTACGTAAGTCCCTCTATTAAATGATAGATTCTCAATATTATAATATAAATTTAGGTTAACCACCTTAACCAAATAACATTATTTATCCACATTGTCGAATTTTTAAACCATTTAACTAATAAAACTTTTGGAAAAACTGACACATTGGTAGGATTATAGCGAGATTTTTAACAAAATATTACCTCTTCAACATAGTAAAAAGCTCTAATACACATAACTCTTATCATATTTTTGGCTCAGTAGAGTGGTGACAAATGAAGGGTTGTCACTATTAAAGCAAGGGGATATAAGAAGAGAGAAAATAAGAAAATCAAGATACCTCGAATGCCAAAGACTGAAGTTTCCAAAGAAGAATATAGACTCCTCGCAATGCTTGATAAATATATAACATAGTTATGGATAATTTTTTAGGGATGGCCAAGATAAATTTCGGAGCTGGCATGGGATACTTATGTAGCAGTAGAAGTGCAAAAAAATATACTATAGATCAGCTATGCTAGTTTGTAAAATTTTAGACATGACAATACTATAGTTGACGAGAAATAAATTATCAATAGTGAAGAGTTAATAGTATATGCAATGAAACTTCCAAAGGAGGGAAAGAGTTGGGATTCAAAACAAAATAATTTGATGAGTTGTGTCAGAAGTTATTCAATGGGAATGTACCAGAAGGAATTACCTCTCAAACTGGAGTGCTCAAGACATGTTTAACTACTGATTGGAAATGAGTTTCTAGTATAAATTTCTAAATTGACATAATGCAAGAGACATCCCTTGTTACACTTCTCTCAGGTTGATGGTAGCTTGAAAAATTGACAGGCATACAACCATCCTCTCCCCTCATACACACGACACTTCGGTATTTTGTCTTGCTCTCACACACTCACTACACATTGCACTCTCACCTCTATGGGTATGATCGTATTTATAACATCTCTCAAACAGTTAGACTAACTGATTATAATTATATCCATCACTTACACAATCTATTCATAGAAGATTGCATGCATGTGCATGTGACCGCATGGGAAATTTGTTGGCATGTTTCCAACAATATCCACCTTGACAACAATTTACCTGATATATCATGCCCTTAATTCATCACCTTTTCTGCAAGACAAGAGAAGCCAAACACCATCACAGGTCCGCAACTTCTCTAACAATATTGTTACGTGAACATGCCTGCATGATTCACTCCAATATGGACCATTCTTCCCCCATTAGTAACCTGTCTAATAAACCGATGCACTTGTCCCATTTTGATACGCTGGACCTTTAAACAAATGCACAACACTTTTACCACCACAGAAAACCACATCCTGTACCTGTCCAAACTTACCCAATAGATCCTTGCATTCTTGTAAGACATAACGTGAGGTAGGTATCTTCTTGAGGTAAATCAAGAAACAAGCCTCAACACCACAAACCTTCGTTTGTTTTAGGTGCAAGGTATGAGGAGTCACTATTCCACTAAAATAGTCTAGGACTTCACATTTATTGTCATTCCTTTGGAATTTTTGTCTTAGAAGTGAGACATACCAAAGAAAGAATGAAACCTTTCAACTCTTCAAGGGTGGGGTGGACCATAGTGAAAATGAATACAATTTAGAAAAAGGTAATTTAGGTGCAAGGAGTAAATATTTTATCAAAATAGTCTAAAACTTTGCATGTATCTTCTTTCATTTGAAACTTATGCATGCATATTAAATTTATTCCACACACACACACACACACACATATATATAATCTCTTATGGTGCCTAGAGAGCCTTAGAAATAATTCATGGGCTAATATTCTTTATGATTTTGATTCCTTAGTATTTCCACGGAGTCTTGAATTTTATTATGATGATTAATGAGAATGTTACATGGCTTAACCACCATAAATAATTAGTAACTTAGTCTTTTTAATAGTTGTATACTTTCACTACACCTCTCTTGAAAAGGTGCAAGGTGTAAGTGGAGATAACCAATTGTTATCATGAATCACTATTAAGAAATAGGTAGTTAAGTTAATTGAAATATGTGAACCCAAATGTTGTAATGTAGAGGCATGTTTTCATAAAAAAAAATTTACTATCCATCCTTCTTTCTTCCACCATAAAAGGTGTAGTAAATTCTAAATACGAGTTTATCTTGGTAATCTAATTGTTGTTGAAATCACAATTTTCCGTTGTTTAAATTGTAGTTTTGCATGCATAGATGGATCCAACACTCTAAAAACCCCATAATTATCATGACAATTACTCATAAGAGCTTAATATGTCTCTTGCAGGAATTGAAACTAGGTGGGGAGGATAACAATCATTCCTCTCAACCACTTGAGTTAAACCCAATTAACATAAATACATTGAATGTTATGTAAGTCCCTCTATTAAATCATAGATTCTCAATATTATAATATAAATTTAGGTTAACCACCTTAACCAAATAACATTATTTATCCACATTGTCGAATTGCTAAACCATTTAACTAATAAAACTTTTGGAAAAACTGACACATTGGTAGGATTATAGCGATATTTTTAACAAAATATTACCTCTTCAACATAGGAAAAATCTCTAATACACATAAATATTATCATATTTTTGGCTCAGTAGAGTGGTGACAAACGAAGGGTTGTCACTATTAAAGAAAGGGGATATAAGAAGAGAGAAAATAAGACAATGAAGATACCTAGAATGCCAAAGACTAAAGTTTCCAAAGTAGAATATAGACTCCTCGCAATACTTGATAAATATATAACATAATTATGGATAAATTTTTAGGGATGGCCAAGATAACTTTAAGAGATGGCATGGGATACTTATGTAGCAGTAGAAGTGCAAAAAAATATACTATAGATCAACTACACTAGTTTGTAAAATTTTAGACATGACAATACTATAGTTAACGAGAAATAAATTATCAACAATGAAGAGTTAATATTATATGCAACGAGACTTCCAAAGGAGGGAAAGAGTTGGGATTCAAAACAAAAGAACTTGATGAGTTGTGTCAGAAGTTATTCAATGGGAATGTACCAAAAGGAATAACCTCCCAAACTGGAGTGCTCAAGACATGTTTAACTACTGATTGGAAATGAGCTGCTAGTATAAATTTCTAAATTGACAGAATGCAAGAGACATCCCTTGTTACACTTCTCTCAGGTTGATGGTAGCTTGAAAAATTGAAATATGATGAAAATGGCAAGGAATTTAAAGGAATTAGTTGCCAAAATATAAGAGATTGGAGTTTGGAAAAGGAAATTAAACACCCATGCTTAATTCATAATTTAATAGGACATGTCATAAACTCTTTAAAGGAAACCATGATATCTACTATGACTAACACATATGATGGAAGAAAGGAAAATCCTAAGCCTAATGAAGAGTTACATGGGTAAAAAAGTACTAGAAGTGTCTTTAGATTATTTAAAAAACACCAAAGTAGAAGGGACTAAGTTTGATCACAAGGGAAATGATGAAAAGGAGGGGATTGCGCCTAATATTGAGGATGGAAATGTTAGGACATTAGACATTATGAGAAATATTAAGATCATATTGATCTTTTATCTTATGTATTTCTGTCATGTGTATTTCTTAGTGTGCACAAGTGATGTGATAATCATAATTATATCTTTTACACGAGTGATGAGATGGTCATAGTATTCTCAATAGTCATGACACTTGATCCTCATTACTTCATCTTATCAGTTTGTACAGTCCTCCCCCCTAGAAGAGAATATTTAGAAAATCTTGGGGGCCATTCTCATGGGCATCATGGAGTGTTAGCTATTGAGAATAGTATTCAAGGTTTTCTTTTGCAAAGTGGAGTTTTCTTCCCCGCGATGGTTTCTCCATTATAAAGTTTGGTGTCTTGATATTCTATATTCTTTGTGACATTGGCATTTGTCACTAACTAAAATTGACATTTTTGCATGCAAGTAATCATGGTTAGAGGATGTCATGGAGGTTGACGACATGGTGCTAGGGGAAGAGGTGTGACGCCTCTAGTAGCATCCACGCCAGAGGGGTCTAAAATCCAATGAGAAGAAAAAGTCATTAGGTAGGAGAATATTGTTGTGGGGGATGTGGTTGGTCTGATGAGGTCCTTCTAGAGGATATCAGAGGCCTTGATTAACCAAATCGATAGATATGAGGCCAGGGCGCCTATTCCCGATGAGGTTTCACAATGTGCTTCAATGGGAAATGATAGCATTCATAGAGAACTCGAGAAGGTTAAGTTTTCTGAGTTCATGGGTGCCACAGAAAACTTAGTCGCTGAGGCTTGGTTGGAGAACATGGAGATGTGCTTCACACTTCGTGACTATACATCCAACATGAAGGTCTGCATGGCGGTGTTTTAGTTGAAGGGGAGCGATCTTCTATGGTGGAAGACGCTCCTACATCAATTGAACATGGTCGTCGAAGACATGTCATGGTAATTGTTCAAGGAATGGTTTTGGGAGAGGTATTTTTCAGAGGAATTCATTAAGCACCAACTCAATGAGTTCAATGCCTTACAACAGGGTAGTCATACGGTGCCTGGGTATGAGGCTCAATTCATAGAGTTGCTTAGGTATGATCCACACCTGAACATGAAGAAGCTAAAGTTCAAAAAGTTTTTGTTCAGCCTTAACTTCAACATTCATGCGAAGGTGAGGATCATAATGCCTCAGACGTTGCACAATGCAGTCCAAAAGGTCCTCATAGTTGAGGAAGAGCTGACCAGCGGGGGTCAAGGCATGACTCCTACAAGACCGAGCTCATTTAAATAAGTCCTCTTTAATGAAGACATAGCTCATTTATTTGGGTTTTATGATCTCTTTGAATGAATTGAAGACGGATCCCGAACAAGTGAAAGCAATCAGAGAATGGTCATCACCAAGGAGTATATTTGAGGTAAGAAGCTTCCATGGATTAGCAAGTTTTTACCGGAAGTTCATGAGGAATTTTAGTGAGATTGGTGAACAAATGATGGATACAGTGAAGAAAATACATAAGTCTTTCAAATGGACAGAAGAGGCTAAGAATAGCTTCAGCATATTGAAGGAGAAGATAACAGAACAACTGATTCTGGTATTACCAGATTTCAGAAAGACATTTTAGGTGAGATATGATGCGAGTGGGGTTGAAATTGGAGCGGTCTTAAGCCAAGATAATAGGCCTATTGCATACTTCAGTGAGAAGCTGAATGATGCCAAGAGGAAATACTTCACATACGATAAATAATTATATGCCATAATTCAAGCCTTGAAGAAGTGGAGGCACTATCTCGTTTGGAAGGAGTTTGTTTTGTAGAGCGATAATCAAGCCTTACAATTCATAACCAGACAAGAGAAGTTAAACCAGAGACATGCCAAGTGGATAGAGTTTATGCAAAATTTCACTTTTGTCATCCAACATATTTATGGTAATGCTAACAAGGTTGTTGATACATTGAGCATGAGATGTCTAATTCTGAAGGAATTTCAAGTGAAGACCTTAGGGTTTCACTACCTTAAGGAAATGTATCATGATGATCTAGATTTTAAAGAAGCATATGAAGTGTGTGTGAATCATGTACTCAGAGACAGAAGACAGTGGGTCGAATATCTGATTCAGGATGTGTTGTTGTTCAAGGGATGCCAGTTGTGCATACCAAAATGTTCGATGAGGGAGAATTTGCTGAAGGAAAATCATAGTGGAGGTCTAGCCAGACATTTTGGCCATGACAAAAGGTTTGCACAGTTGAACGGTTCATATTATTGGCTAGGTATGAGAGCAGAGGTGAAAAGGTTTGTGAATAAATGTAATATTTTCCAGTATGCGAAGGGAAGGAAGCAAAATATTGGGTTGTATCAACCATTTCCTATTCCAGAGAGGCCTTGGGATGTAATAAGCATGGATTTCATGTTAGGATTGCCAAGAACGCAAAGTGGGAGCGATTCTATATTTGTGGTAGTTGAAAGATTTTAAAAGATGGAACACTTTATCCCATGCTAGAAGACTAGTGATGCAACACACGTCGCCAATTTGTTTTTCAAGGAAGTTGTAAGACTCCATGGATTGCCCAGGAGTATTGTTTCAGACAGGGATACCAAATTTGTTGATCATTTCTGGAGAACATTGTGGAAAAAGCATATTCCTATAACAAAGAAGTCACAGATGGAGCAGATCATAGATCAACGAATTAGTAAGAAGACCAGAAGGAAAACATATTTTGAATATTTGGTAAACTGGAAAGGGCGACTAATAGAAGATGCCAGCTAGGTGAGCAAAGAAGACATCCAGAAGCATGGAAGTTCAGTGCAGGAACTCATGGACATGATTCCATGCATTTTTTCAGCTAGAGGAGTATGATGCAGGAGCATTGCCAATGAAGCATAAGCAAAGGACATCTAGGTACACCAGCACACATTTTGAAGAAATTTAAATTTTTGAGGAAGCATATCACGCAGTTCATTTGAAAGAAATTGTAATTAAATAACATCTTAAATGTTGTAGAGCTGGATGGTTCGTGAAGACACTGTAGAATGTATTTTATTTTAATGAAGCTGAGTGCAGTACATATTCGATGCATTCCATATGATCTGTGTGTCACAAATATTTATTGTAATAAATTCTAAGTAGTTGATAGCTTTTAATTCAATAGGATAGTTTAGAGTAGTTAGAGGGAAGAACTCGAAGATCTGTCTTGTATAAAATATTTGTATTGTTTCCCAATAGAGGTTGTTGTTAGGTTGTTAAGAGATTGTTGATAGCTAAGAGTTGAGAGCTACCGAGAAGCAATGTATGAACACATGTATGTTTCAGTTGACTGAATATAATGGAGGAGCATTTTCCAAATGTGTGGTGTTGATCTGTATATCTGAATGAATGAACGGTAGACTTTCTGTGTATTTGGAATTCTCTGTTATTTCTTGTTCTTATGTTTATGTATTCATTTACATGGCTAGATGTATAATTCTATGAATCTTTATATAAGTTTCAATTGTTTCTCTTCTACGAGTAAGTGAAAGTCTGCATAGTGTCCGCAAGGAGTGCATTGACAGAGTCTATTTCGACTCACAAGATCAATGCACACCATCCGCAAAGTGTGCATTGATGGAGCCCATTTCAACTCAGAAAGTTCTATTGAGATAACCTGAAGAAATTTTATCCGCAAGGAGTGCATGACCGAGTCTTCTGACTCAGAATCTCAGGGGGAGTAGCTGAAATTGTCCACAAAGTGGCTAGATTTCAGAGGAGAACCTGTTGCAAGGTGTGCACAGGATGAAATTTGACTAAGTGTCGAAAGGATTATTCAAAGGGGGTGAAAGTTTGAGGAAGAACAAGATCAAGAAGAAGAGCAGAGAGAAATATTCTAAGGAAGGAGTCCTTTGAGGTTTCACAAAATTAGCCAAGCGAGATTCGTCTAGGAAGGATTGGAGTCATTCTAGGCCGTCAGATTTGGGAGGAGTTGCACAAGGATAGTCGTGAGGTATTTCATAGGTCGGAGTTCGAGACACTTCGAAGTATTGAAAGGTGGGATCACCGAAATCATGAACTCGTGAGGTGAATCTTAATTGTTGGTTGCGAGGAGACATGTGGGAATGGATTAGAGAATACAGAAGTTATAAGTTCAGGAGAATTAAGGGTGGAGTAAGAGAATTTTTCGTGAAGTCGCAAAACCCGAATATAGTTGGACCATTAGATCCAGGGGGTACGCATGGCAAGGACCCGTGAATTCGGAGAAATTTGTTTCGGAAGGAAACAAAGGAGGAAGTTGTGGTATCATCGGAGCCCGAAGCGACGAATGGTTGGCCCAAGGTTGTAGCCTGTGGTCACATTAAGGGGAGGGAGTCTAGTGCGAGACTAGTACTCACTGATCGATGTCTTCAAGCACTGGAGAGTAGAGTTGCAAGTAGTCCAAACTTGCACATGACATCAAGGGAACCTATGTGAGTGTATAAATTTCTCAGGGTCTATTGGATGCCCTGAAGAACCAATTTGGTTAGGAGAGTTTGAAGATCCAAGACAGGGAGGTCGTGGAATCCCCAGGAGAGAAGGGCGTTGTGTGCATCAGCATGATTGGCATTGTGATGGTGATGTTATGCCCATACCATATATTTCT
>JASDQU010025510.1:13187-28737 GCA_032191745.1 Picea mariana
GGGAATCCAAGACTTAGGAGGACATGAAGAAGCATGGTAAAATTTTAACCTCTTGGAATGATTTTATTGTTGCAATTAAAAGACAATTTTACCCATTGGCATATAAGCAAAAGGCTACTATGGATTGGTAAAATTTTAGACAAGCTAAAGGACAGAATGTGCAAAGCTTTACTCAAGAATTTAGGAGAAGAGCTTTGGTTTTGGGAGTAGATTTTTCTTCTCAAGAAATTTTACTCAAATACATTGGAGATTTACATAGTTATTTGAGACATACTATACTCATGTTTAATCCTTCAAATCTAGATGAAGTTTGTGTTCAGGCCACTCATTTGGAAGCAAGAGGAAGGAATGAAACTCATGAGGGTAAAAATAAGTTTTTCAGCCATGGAGACAAAGGAAACAAGAAGTTCAAGGGAAATGACAAAAAGAATGTCATTGTTAAGAAAGAGGGAGAAAAATTCACATGCAAACATTGTTCAAAAGATGGCCATGATGAAGACCATTGTTGGAAACTTCATCCTAAAAGAAGACCCAAAAAGTTTGGCAACAACAAGAAGTCAAAGACTGTTGCAACCGTACAACATGATTTAGGTTCTGATTTGGGTGATGAAACAAAGATCACAGCCATGGGTTATCAAGGTAATGGTTCTATTGCAAGTACTAGTTCTTCAAGTAACAATAATATCAATGTATCTCGACAAGAAAAAGAGAGAATTGAACTTTTTCACATAAGGGTTGTTTCAAAGTATACTAAGATAGATACTCTATTTGATACTGGATCTCAAGCAAACCTTATATCTGAAGAAACTATTAAGAAATTAAAGTTGGAAACAATTCCACATCCACAAGTAACAAGAAGGTGTAAACTTAGGTTTTCTATCACTGCACATTTCGTTGATGAGGTAGAGATTGATGTTATTCCATTGGATATCTGTGGTATTGTGTTGGGAAGCCAATATTTATACGATAGGAAATCTATTTTTCATCGTCATGAGAATAAGTTTCATTTGTTTAAGAATGGAGTTGAGTACATTGATAGAGCCCATACAAAGAAGATGAATTTATCACTTGTAAATGCGGGACAAATGAAGAGATTAGTCAATGCTAGTAATAATTTTGTTCTCTTAATGATTAAACCCAAAGATGATATTGAAAATGAAGCATTTCAAGGTTGTGATACAAGGTTGAAATCTGATCTATATGAGGTTGTTAATCAATATGATGAAATGTTTAAAGAACCAAAGGGATTACCTCCAAAAAGGGGTATCCAACATGAAATTCAATTGCAGCAAGATTGTCCTCTTCCAAACATTGGTATGTACAGAATGTCAGTCATGGAAAATGCTGAGATTAAAAAACAAATTCAAGAGTTGCTCAACAAAGGGGTTATTTTACCAAGCTCATCGCCATGTGGATCTCCAATTGTGTTAGTGCCAAAGAAAGATGGTACATGGCGTATGCGTGTTGATTTCATGGATTTGAACAAAATTACAGTAAAGAATCATTATCCTCTTCGTAGAATCAATGATTTGCTTGATCAATTAAAAGATGCTAAATATTTTACTAAGTTAGATTTGAGAAGCGGGTATCATCAGATCAGGATTGCTGAGGGAGACACATGGAAGACAGCTTTCAAAACTAAGCAAGGTTTGTTTGAATGGATGGTAATGCCTTTTGGACTTTGCAATGCACCTACTACTTTCATGAGAGTTGTGAATGATGTATTAAGGCCTTTTCTGGATGATTGTGTTATTGTCTACTTAGATGATATTTTGATCTTTAGAAAATCTCGTGAAGAGAATTTAAACATGTGAAACAAGTTTTCGATGTTTTGAGAAAGGAAAAGTTGTTTTTGAAGATGTCCAAATGGGAATTTGGCAAGACTTCAGTTATTTACTTAGGGCATATTGTTGGTGGAGGCGAATTAAAAATTGATCCCTCCAAGGTCAAAGTCATATTGGAATGGTCCAAGCCCAGCAATGTGACAGAGGTAAGAAGTTTTTTGGGAGCAGCCCAATATTGGAAGAAGTTTATTGCTAACTTTTCTACCATTGCAGCTCCATTACATGTAGTGACAAGTGTCAAGCAAGTTTTTCAATGGGGAGGAAATCAACAAAAGGCTTTTGATACTTTGAAAGAGAAGATCAGTTTAGCGCCAGTTCTTGCACTTCCAAATTTAAGACAACCTTTTGAAATCCAAACAGATGCAAGCAATTATGCAATGGGAGCAGTTTTACTACAGCATGGTAAGCCCATTTGTTTTCATTTTGAGACTTTTAATGGTGTCGTGATTAACTATCCTACTTATGATAAGGAATTGTATGCATTGGTACAAAGTGTGAAAAAATGGAAACATTATTTGTTGGGGAAAGAAACCATTGTTCACACCGATCATCAACCACTTCAATACTTACAATCACAAACAAAGCTATAGCAAGCTAGGCACTTCAGATGGATGGGTTTTCTTCAACAGTTCCACTTGGTCATCAAGTATAAGAAGGGCATTTATAATAAAGTCACTGATATGCTTTCAAGGCCTATTATTAGTGCTTCAGTTATTCTTAAGCATAGTCCTATCATGCATGAAAGTTATTTTGAGAAATATGCTTTGGATGTTGATTTTAAAGAAGTATATGAAACTTTGTGTCCTTCTAACCATGTTGAAGAATTGGATTACCATGTGCATGATAATATTTTGTATCATCTTGGTAAGTTTTGTATTCCACAGGGGGAAAGAATCAACATTATAAGAGAAGCACATTCTTCTCTTATTGCTGGTCATTTTGGTGTAGGCAAGACAGTGGCTAATTTGCAAAGATACTACTACTGGCCTAAAATGAATGAAAGTGTTTCAAGATATGTTCAAGGATGTTCGTTATGTGCCACAAGTAAACCTAGCAATCGAAAGTTGGGTTTGTATACTCCACTTTTGGTTCCTTCTCGTCCTTGTGAAAGTGTTTCCATGGATTTTGTAGGAGGTTTACCTAAGTCTAGACGAAATCATGATTATCTTTATGTTGTGGTTGATTGATTTAGCAAAATGTGTATTTTGATGCCTTGTATGAAGCAAGTTGCAGCTGAACAAATGACACAAATTTTCTTTCAAAATGTTTGGGTGCATTTTGGATTGCCTAAATCCATTATTTCTGATTGGGATTCTCAATTTGTTGGAAGTTTTTGGTCGAGATTATGGGCACTCATGGACACCAAACTGAAAAAGAGCATAGCTTTTCATCTGCAAATAGATGGTCAGACAGAAGTGGTAAATTGAACAGTGGTGCATCTTTTTCATGCTTATTGCAGCAAGCATCCTAAACTTTAGGATGAGCATTTACACTACATTTAACATGCTTACAATCGAGCTAAACACTCTTCAACTCAAACTTCGCCATTTGAAGCATGTTTTGGCTATTTGCCCAAATCTCCTTTAGATTTTATCTTTGGGAAGGATATTGCTATCGATGGTCAATATGACATTGATAGGGCAGAAAATTTCATTGAACAAATTCAGTNATTTGCCCAAATCTCCTTTAGATTTTATCTTTGGGAAGGATATTGCTATCGATGGTCAATATGACATTGATAGGGAAGAAAATTTCATTGAACAAATTCAGTCAATACATCAAATGGTGCAAGAGCAGTTGGAAAAGAGTCAAGCCAAGTACAAGATGAGACATGACAAGCATCATGTTGATCACAGTTTCCATGTTGGAGATGAAGTTTGGCTTTACATAAATAAGGAGAGGCTTAAAGGAGAAGGTAAAAAATTGAAACCGATTCGATATGGTCCTTTCAAGATTATCGACGAGATTGGTAACAATGCCTTTCGTTTAGATTTGCCTCCTTATATGCAAATGTATGCAGTTGTTAATGTTGAGAATTTGAAATTGTACGAGCCTCCGTTGATTGATGATCATGGAGAGCATGTTCAGATTCCTTCTATAGATGATTTTTCCCCAGAATATCTTACAGAACTGCATGAAGACACCATCCTTGACAGGAGAATGCGAACTTCAAAATGAGGAAATGTGGAGTATCTTCGAGTTGGTCTTAAAGGAACAAATCCAAGCAAAGCCAAGTGGATTGAGGTTGGAAGAGTGAGAGAAATATACCCTCATCTTCAAATAGAATTAAAATAGTCTTTTGGAGGTCCAAAAGCTTTCAAATGGGGAGGTGTGATCAGGGGATCAAATTTTTCTCAAAAATTCAAAGTGCTTGGAATTGCTTCAAATTGAATGAAAGCATAGGCCTCATCATTACGAACCCAATGCAACTCATTTGGGTTCAAACGGATGTTAGGAGCGAGAGATATCGCGTTCTGTTCAAATTTACAAACAGGCAAAAAAAAGGGGTTGTTGACTGTACAGTCCGTATAGACGCTGACGTGGTAGGCCGTATGACACGTGGAAATCTGTATAACACATGGAAGACAAGAATTCAGACAGTTAGCAGGTGACTTGTCATGTTTGGCAGCAAATGGAATGACGACACGTGGACCAGTCAATGGCCGCCACATGTCATCCATTTATTGGTTTAAAACTTATGTCGTTGGTAAGTCAGGATTCCAATTCAGAAATTGAAATATTCCTGGCTGAAGAGTATCCATATTCATATGGAATTTGCTCTAATAAACCCTACGACTATGTTACAAACCTTCCACCGTGTCTAAA
The DNA here is from genome assembly GCA_032191745.1 of Picea mariana. Classification (NCBI taxonomy): domain Eukaryota; kingdom Viridiplantae; phylum Streptophyta; class Pinopsida; order Pinales; family Pinaceae; genus Picea; species Picea mariana. The sequence goes on from JASDQU010025510.1 coordinate 17,858, forward strand.
GGACAATCCCGATTTCCCTGGAATCAAACGCAGTAATGAACCTATAGGTCAAATGTAAAATTCCCCACCTGTTAATACTATTAGTGCCAATACATAGCCTATATAGCCGCACTATAATGAATGTCAATCCTGGATCGATAGGTATTACAAAGATGTGCCTTTACTTCAGTCTCGGCTTAAATCCTTGCAAGACCAGGTGAATTCACTAACGAAGGAGAATAGAAAACTCCAATCCGTAGTTCAAACCAAAGACAAACGCCAAAAAACCATAGGGTCTATTGTTTTTAAGAACGTGGAAGCAACGACTGCAATAGTAAATTCAAAGATTGCTTGATTAGTTCGAATCCCTTAATTTGAAGTATGATTTTTTTTAAAATAAGTTTAGTATGATTCTGTCTTTTTCAAATTAGGATACATGATTTGTTTGCACAGATTACCTTTAGTTTGTTTTGATTGATTCAATAAAATATGATTCTAGTTATAATTTTAACTAGCTACAGAATCGTGAGTTTCTGTAGCTAGTTAGAAAAATTCGAATTACTTGTTTTATAACTGAAAATACATCTGAAATATTTTATTCTTATGTGTTTTCAGGAACCTATGATTTCTAAGGAGATTTGAAGCACTGTTGGCATCTCTCAACATACTATCTTTATGTTTTTAAATAGAATAGGCTGTTAGTTTTTGGTATCAAGTAGAATCTGGGAGGTTGCATCCCCCACATTTTTTGGAACAAATTGGATGTTATCAATAAGAAACATTTTGTTCCTAGATCCTATATAAATATGTTGTTTTGTAAAATTGAAACCATCTCTGCCTGGGGCAAAAATTATGGATTTCTGATTTACAGACTTGAATAGAAGATGATATTTGCACAGCTTTTGCTTCTATATATCGTGTTTTTATTCAAGTTATGATCATTTCGATTTGTAGTTAGATTGTGATTACTTTAGCTATCATGGTTTATTGCATATTGGAATGATAAAATTGATATGATATCCATGTTTTATGTCCCATATTTAACATACAGTAATTATTCTGTTCAAATTCAAGATTAGCAGATTCATCTTCTTTATTTGTTGAACATTTATACACAAGTTTTCACAGGAGGATTTATCTCAATGTGGCCACTTGTGAAATTATAAGATTGTTGTTACTATATCTCTTATATGTTCTATAATTCAGATTCAATCATTACTGCTTCGTGTTTATGAGAAGCATTTGTGAGATCTGTTACAGGTTTGCCTCGTCAAACAACAAGATTGGATGCTATACACAGGACAAATAGGAGATGCGATTACAGGTTAGTTTGTTAGTTTTATTTCATTAGTTTGATTAATATAGGAATTCCCTATAATCTAAACACATTCTACTATTTTTTATCTCTGTTTTTCAATTAGACAATTGGTTATTTCATTTCTTGTGTATAAACATTATAAAAAATAAATCAAAAAGATTGGATAATAGTTTTATTGCCGTTAAATAAATCAATTCATATTCGATTTTCGCAGATTTAGATTAAAATTTTCATTCTATAAATGTTATACATATATTAGAAATATAATCATTTGGATATATTGTACATATAATAAGTAGAGCTATTTTATAAATATTAGTTAACAAACTATAAGTATACATTAGATTTGTATATAGTTTTCAGCGAGTGTTTTTCATTAAGTTATTTTATCTTCTTTTGTTTTGTTTTTCACTTTCTTAGGACTTAGATCGGCCAACGGAGCTGCTAAACCTGTCAGAGTGGATCAATATAAACGGCTTGGGTTAAGTATACAACCCCGGACCGGATTCACTCCTCCAGTTGATGAGCAGTCAATTTCGCTTGTCAACACTAACCTCAAACAACTCGCGTGGACCGACAAAAGCACGAAAAAAGGAAAGTTGTCAACGGAACACAAAAGCTATGGGTGAGTTAACTGAAACTCCAGGCCATGCATGGTTGAGGGTTCGCCCAAATATCTAGCTCCTTCTAGCCTATAAAATAAGGGGTAGGGATCCCATTTGGAGGAGGAAAAATATAGCAAAGAAACTCTGCCCATTTGTGTATTCCCATTGTCCCAACCCTTTATCCTTCCTTGTTCCAAAGTAGATACAAAGCAAAGTAGTTGGAGGAAATTCAAAGAGGAACCCAGTATCAGGTTTGCGGAGTGATGGCCAATCTCAACTTTTGTAAGTTGACTCATTCAAAGTAATAAAGAAAGTATTTTTCCCATCCCAATTCATGAGTTATTCATAATTTGCTAAGTACATGTTTGAATTTCTAACCCGTTATTCTATAATTAGTATGAATGTGTAGTTGTTTCTTATATTGTATGCAGGTCAACATTAGAAAGGAGAACCACGAACAAGTAATCAAGTGCGACAAGGGATCGACATCGAACGCTCGGAACGAGGTAGGTCGATCTAGCCATGCATTTACTAAAAAGAAATTGGATTTAAGTCTAGGGACGAAGGTAGAAAGTAGATTTTCTATAGGTCATATCTGTATGAAAATTATAACCCTACTTTCTAGTCCATAAGGAGATTTCCCTCACAACAGTGGAAAATAGGGTATGTGGCTAGTACTCAAACTAGTCAAAAAAAGGTGTTTTGGGTAAAAATGTCATAAATTCATCATAACAGATCCAAATTCCGTAAGAAAAAATGTGTTGGTTAGAGTAAGATATGTAGTATGATGTGTAATATTTTCAGATCGATTCAAAAATATTCCATGTGGGGAACGCTCTACAAGGTCTCTCTCTAAAATAAGCCAGAATTCAGCAAGGTATTCCATTTTTTCTATAACTCCTTTTCTAAGAGGTTACAAGTAGTGACACCTGGAGGAATTTCAATAAACACACTAAATAAAATTGTGTATCAGTTTCAAAGCTTTATTCATTACACGTACAAAGTTATGATTATTTCAAGTTAGGGTTGTTGACTAATTCAAAACTAGTCATGTGAGACTAAAGAAAATTTTGATGAAAATGCTAGTCTCTTGTTGTTTAAAGTTAAGGAAGGTTTGTCGGTATGTGATCATATACACCAGGTCTATTACAGAGTTACAAATCATATTTGTATGATTAAATTGATGAGGGATTTTGGTTGAGGTACAAGTTGGTTACATGGTTGAGACAAGTAGTTGATGAGTTGGCACATACATGATGTGTATAGTTGATGATGTTGGTACATATTGATGAATCATAGTTGATGAGTACTTGACACATGATTGGTACATACTTGGTACATGGTTGGTCACACTTGTTTATGGTATAGGTTGATTACAAATTGTTTGGTACAGGTTGGTGCATGGTTGATGCACTTGTTTATGGTGCAGGTTGATTACAGGTTGAGGTACAGGTTGATGCATGGTTCAGGTTTATTGGTACAGGTTTACAGTAGTATATTTCACAGTGATAGTGTGACAATGGTTCCATCATTCTACTTTTACTTCAAGGAGGTTGGATGGGGCAAGGACAGGTGGTTGTAGCCTCCTTCTAGTTGTAGCCGAAGAACATAGGGGGTTGTAGCCTCCTTCTGGTTGTAGCCAGAGAATTGGGGAGTTGGATATTCCCTCATGTTGTAGCCTGAGAAACTAGGGGGTTTGAGCCTCCTTCCAGTTGCAGCTAGAAAACAAAGGAAGTTGGTGCTTTCAATGAATGTAATTCTTCAAGACATATAAGAAAAAGCATTCCATAGTTTTCTCTCGATTTGGGTTTCCATGTAAAACACTGGTGTACTGTGTATGTGTGTGATTGTTCATTTCTTATTTCTCATTATTGGATAATAGTTTTACATCGATATAACACTTGGATTATTTGGAGAAAAATGATTATAATTACACTATTACTGATTCACCCCCCCCGCTCTCACTAATCCAACAACAACATGAGAAAACATTTCATCAAAATATATACCTTTCTTTTGTGCAAACCCCTTTACAACAAGTCTATCCTTGTACCATGTTTTTCCTCCATATTCTTCCTTCAACTTGTAAACCCATTTATTCTGCAATGTTTTTTTTCCTATAGGCAACTGAACCAAATCCCAAGTCTGGTTATTTACCATGGAATACATTTCCTCTTCCATGTCTTGCTCCCACTTATTTATAGTGTCTACCTGCATTGCCTCTTCATAACATTCAGGTTCACCAGAATCAGTCAATAATAAATAATACAATGACGGATAGNAACAACATGAGAAAACATTTCATCAAAATATATACCTTTCTTTTGTGCAAACCCCTTTACAACAAGTCTATCCTTGTACCATGTTTTTCCTCCATATTCTTCCTTCAACTTGTAAACCCATTTATTCTGCAATGTTTTTTTTCCTATAGGAAACTGAACCAAATCCCAAGTCTGGTTATTTACCATGGAATACATTTCCTCTTCCATGTCTTGCTCCCACTTATTTATAGTGTCTACCTGCATTGCCTCTTCATAACATTCAGGTTCACCAGAATCAGTCAATAATAAATAATACAATGACGGATAGTATCGTTCATGGGATCTACTTAGCCTGTTAGATATTCAAACAACATTTGTAGGAATTTGAGGTGCCTGTTTCTTCTGTTGTTGTACATTTTGATTTCGGTTACTTTTGGAATTTATTTTTCAGTGATCTCATCAAGCACTGTGTATTCTAGTTTTTATTTTTCTTATTTCTTTCCTTGCAACTAATATTTGTACATGACATTCTCATTGAATATGAAATATCTACTCCTAATTATATTTTGATTTTCATAATCCCATAAGCAATAACCAAAATCATTAACACTGTATCCAATAAAGGTACACTTCTTGGATTTTTCTTCAAGATTTGTTCTATTTTATTTATCAATATAGAAAAATGATTCACAACTGAAAGTCTTCAAAAAAGAATAGTTTACCGTTTTACCTATCCATGTGTTATCGGACAAATCGATAAGTGCAGACACAAACTAATCTTCCTAACTTCCATAGGAAGCTAGAACAAAAAAAGACAGAATACAAACTTCACCTTAGACAGAATACAACTGGTTTAGAGAGGTACAAGTGACATACCTTTTAAAGGAGGCTTGATCCTCACTAGTGTTGTCCTTGTTGCTCCATCTTTGGATTTGCGGGATGGTGAACCTATTTAAGAAGCACAAACCAACAAAAAGAAAGAACAAAGATATATATATTTTGATGAATTCTATGTATAAGATCAAGGAGTTATACAATAAAAGTCAAGACACCTTTATAGGGAATAAATGTAGTGTTGCATTATATTAAATGTAAAGTGGAGAATACAACACATGCATTGATGTTGCAAGGTCTCTTTCAATGGCTCTTTTCTCCAACACACACACACACACATTTTCTCCAATTACTTTGATGAAGAAGATCCACAATTTGACTTAGAGAGCTAAAGAAAAGTTATCTCAAGTATAATTTGTAGTAGAACTCTTCATGAGGGATGGATGAGGAAATTAGGATGATCCCACTAAATCAGAGAAGCACATAAGATCCAAACCGATAGGAGGCCACCTCATATTCTAGAAGATTACCTTCTGGAACATTCATGAATTTTGTCTTTTCCCTTGTTTAAGCATCATCGCACCATATGCACAAGTAGTCTATGACGATGTCACGATACAGATTTGGTGCAGAGTGTGATGATAAAGAATCATCTCACCCCATGCATAGAGAAGGGTGTGACGATCTCTCTTGTCATAGTTTTTAAGGAAGAAAAGGAAAACCACTTTTTTCATGGAGAAAGTCTCTTTTAATGATTTCAGGGAACATGAAAGTGAGGTATGCACATGTCATCAGTTGATCATTGGGGTGACAAAAATTATGTGTAACAGAATGCCCCCCAAAGTATGAAGTTGTAACTTGTGACATCTGAAATAATTTGTAGAATGTGTGTTTCTAAAGCAAGGAGAACATCGGTCGGGAACCTGCAAACAATCAGGCATTTGCATAATAGTATACCATATTCTGAGGTAGTAATTCCTATACTCAGACTATAAGTGACTCTAATCATAAGTGTCAAGTGAGTCATGGCCACTAAAAATAAACTTGGATCCATGTCATCATGATTCAACATAGCCACCAGAAATACAATGTGGATCTATGCGCTTAAATAATTCAAATTTGGATATAGCCATGAGACATACACAATGGATCTATGTGTCAGTACAAAATTATGAATACTCTGTCACAACCTGGACCAATACAATGAGATCCAGGGTCTTCAGAATCTAGCCATGTGATTATATGTGTTGAATTTGAACATGGTAGAAACCACTTGATTACCGATCATTAATGAAAATTATTAACAAGTGTGAGGGAAATCACCATTGATGTCAATGACTCCCAAGGTACCTTAATACAATCCAACGAATGTGAATGAATGAGTTGAAGTCAAACACTCGATGGAATTTTCCAATCAGGGGTCAATGTTGTGAACCCACTGTTGAAAGCGAAGAAACCTGTCATTGAGGCATGCAAGCTCCAATGTGTTAGGATATTTAGACACTTAGGAGATAGTTAAGAACTACTTGGTCTAATGTGTTGTTAGGTAAAAGTGTGTTTATTAGTGTGTTTCTTTAGGATGCATTAGTATGTATTTGTAGTTAGTACATCCAATGGTCACAATATGTTCCCGACATAGAGTGATCCGACGGTTCATACTCTCCTCAATATTAATGACCATTGATCTGTGGATTAACACTCGATCAGTACATGATCTCTATTTAAAGATAATGGAGGGTCATTTTTCGATGATCGATTGTGAGAATCTCCTTTGTAAAATCTCTCTGTAATCTTTTTCTTTTGCATTAATAAACTCCTCCAAGTGGTCACGTTGGTTGGGGCCGTGGATGTTTCCCCGTAGAGGTTTTACCATGTGAAACCATCAGTGTGTTGATATTCAATATGGTTATGTGAGTGGTTGCTAAAGTTGTTCATCCTCTTTTGGAATACCTGTGTTGTCTAACATGGTATCAGAGCCTACTTGAATACTCGCTCTTATTGTAGATTGATATCGTGAAGCCGAGTTGCCTCATCTCTCTTTTCTGTCATTTTTGTACTTTTCTGGGATAAGAGGATTGTTCCATTGCATCTGGAGAACTTGTTTTATTTAGGAACACTTTTCATTTCACTCAAAAAGGATTTTGTTTTCTCAATATATGGCCATTACAGTCAAATCTAGAGGTATAAAGTTTGAATACGGATTTTATTTTATTTTTAAAGAGTAGTATTTTGGTTTTATTTCGGTTTTGTATTATTTATTTCTGGGTTTCTACTCTTTTATTTCTCTGTATGCTCTTTGTCCCATGTCCTGTGTGATCTCGGAAAATCAAAAAAATATAGGAAAAGGTGCATGTTGGCCCTTGGGTATGGAAGTAAGTGAAGATTAAGGCAGAAAAGATGGAATGCGAACTGTGCAGAAGACAAAGTGACTGATACTGGCTCAAAGTGAGTAGAAGAGCAAAAAAAATGGTGCGAAGTAAGAGAAAGAAAGTCGTTGGATGAGGATATCGAGGATGGATATATCAGCAAGGAAGATGGATCATGGAAAACTCAGGAAGCATAAAAATCCACCGTTGGATTCTTTGGATCACCACACGAGAGGGAAGGAAAGACAGGTTGGCGAAGCCCTGAAAACGCGGGTCAAGTTGACCCAGGGTTTTAGACACCTAGGGTTTTGGTATCTAGAGTTTTGACACTTAGGTTTCAACCTAAGGATGTCTGAGAGATATTGTAACATATAAATAAAGTTCAAGAGGACTCAGGATGGATTGGTGCTAGGTTGGTTGAGAGCTCATTGTTATTGTGAGATTGAGTGAGTACTACTGTGTGAGAGAAAAGTGTTGTGTGTGAGGACCTTCTGTTTTGTAAGATATTCAGTTGGGTGCGAAGATCAACCCTATAGCTGGGTGCATAGGGAGGGAAGACAGAGATGAAGATAGAAGATCTATTGGCTACAAAGCATAGATAACAGTTGTATGCTTTCATTTTAATATATTATAGAGCACAGTTCTGTGGACATAGCTCTAGGGAGAGGGTGAACCACATACATCTTGTGTTATGTGTGATTGGTGCTTGGTTCTTTGTCATTTGATATGCTTCTATTGTGATATTGTGTTAGATCTAATATATAACGTGTGTAGTAGGCCTAAGGAAGATAAAGAATACTATGTTACTATGTGTAGTTGCTTTGAATCCATTTTTCATTTCCTCTGGTTGTAGACACCTGTGTCCTGCAACCCCCTATTGCTACTTCGGGTGAGACTGCATCTACCTCATAGGCGTTGCAAAAAGGGCCAGTAATTAGGGCTTGTTGGTGTGTTGTTAGATCTGAACCATGGGTCTACCCCTGTGCCAACAAATGGTTCCATTGCTGGGACAAGAATATTCTTGAGGGAATGTCAAGGTGGTTTCCATCGAAGACAGAGATTCAGAAGTGGATAGAGGATCAAGAAAAGGACTTCGTTGAAGCCCAGAATAGGAACCCTAATATTACTACAGAGGATTGGTTAGGAATATATATCTTTACTGATATACATGATATTTGTTTTGGAGGAATTCATCAGGAGTTATACAAGTGGCTAGATAGGTTAGCAAACACCCAATTTGAGATCAGATCTAGACCAACTATGGTTTGGACGTCGATGCTGATCAAGAAGATTAAGAGAATTTATAATGTTGTGTCAAGAGAAGTAGATCATTGGTTCAATAGCACCATTGGAGGGTATATCATTGAGTTTTTTGTTGACAGAGTAGAGTCATATAGCCATGTTGAGAGGTATTTCTTTAAGGGACCCAAAGGAAAATTTCTACACTTTTTGAAGTTGAAGATCAAGATGATATTGCATGAGAAGAACATATTGAAGATACAGTAGTTGGTTGGATTGGAAAAGGATAATGTTCAAGAAATCAGACAACGACAGTGACACAGAGGATGGACATACACACAGTGGGAGAGAGTTCAGAGAAGTCCCTCTTGTGAACCTGTTTAAGAAGAACTACGGGGACAAGGGTTTCTACAATGGAGAAGAGGTGGATCTGACAAATGAAGAGCATTCAAAATCCGCTAGGGAAGAGGAAGGGAAAGACTAAGAATCTCACCGGGAAGAGCCATAAACTTAAGGAACTGCACCGACTATTGAAGTAAGTACTATTATTCCTCCTGTTGTTTCAGCAACATTAAGTAATCAGAGTAATCAAAGTCCCCAGAGCATTCTGACCACTATCACTAGTAGTCCACCACATACTCAGTCAGGAAACCTAGGAATACCTATGGCAGATGAGATGAGGTTACCCACCTTTAGAGGAGATGGATCTGAAGATCCTGATCAGTACTGGTTTTTATGTGAAGTTGTATGGAGTATTAAGAATATCACCGATGAAGATGTTAAACGATCCCAGTTTAGTACTACCCTAAGAGATTGTGCACTGAGATGGTATATGAAATTTGTCCAAGGAACTACACTAAAACCGTTGAATGTCATTAAGACTGTGTTAATTGTTGAATTCAAGAAACCTAAGTCAGAATCGCAGTGCATTACAGAGCTAAAAGAAATCAAACAGAGAATAGCTGAACTTGTGTGGGAGTTTCATCAGAGATTTAAGACCTTGACACGCCATTTGAGTTTTCAGATCCCAAATGAGCAGAACAAGGAATGGTTCATTTTTTCTCTCTTACTGCACATCAGAGTTCCTCTGATGCAGTAGAATATTTCTTCATACGCTGATGCACTGGAGATCGCCATGAAGTTAGAATAAGCCCCTATGGGAGAATCTAGCTCAGGTATGAGTAAAATCTTGAGTCAACTAATTATTTTATCTCTACAGGTCGAGGATACGAAGAACAAAAAAGGAAAATACAAAAGAGAATACATCTGGTGTATCAGATGCAAATCAGAAGGCCATGACAAGGACCATTGTCCCTTATTTCATGAATACCTAGCCTCTGGATCTCTAAGCCCTTTGAAGCAAGTTACCTTACCCTGGTGCGAGGTATGTAGAAATCGACATCTCCCTGGTGAATGTTACTATCTGTGAAAATATGTCAATACACCCACAAATATGTACTGCACATTTTGTAAATTAGTAGGACACGATGACAGAGATTATAGGGCTTATGACTGTTAGGACCACACAATGTACCTTTTTGCCTACACTTTTTTCCACCATTACACTCTTGTTTCACTCACATTTAAACTCATATTATCACTTTACCCTATCTTTCCAAAGTTATACAACGTCTCTTCTCTTTACTATATGTTTAATCTGTTTTTCATATAATTTTACATTACTCTCGTACTTAACCATTGATCATAAATGTATAAGTGCTGAAATAGTTTGAACTGCAGATTAGCATTGAGGCCTGTTGCTGAAACAGTTAAAGCACTATGGCTGAAACAGTAACTCATACAGAAGAAGCTGTTACACAGTCTGTGGTCAACGATATTGAAACACAGAAGAAGTTGTTACACAGTCCATGGTCAATGATGCTGAAACACAGAAGAAGTTGTTACACAGTTTGCGATCAACGATGCTGAAACACAGAAGCCATTACACAGTCTGTGATCGACAATGCTGAAACACAAAAACAGTTACACAGTCCGTGGTCAACGATTTTGAAATAGCAACTCACACAAATTGACTACAATAGCCACACCTTGAGCTAGCATCAACCATCGTTGCTTCTTGAGAGGTGCTGAAACAGTCAAAACGCAAATCCCATGGATGAAACAGCCCACGATTTGCGATGTTGAAACAACATACAACAGCAGTAACAAGAGACAAATAAAGAAGCTATTACTCCAGCCGCAACAGCAACACCTCACTCAACAGTTGTAATAGCATTATGTTGTGGGAGACTAGGATTGTTGTAGGAAAATCTGCCTG
>JASDQU010025511.1:16951-27868 GCA_032191745.1 Picea mariana
TGTACAAATTGAATCACCAATTGAAAAATTGCAAGGTACTTGTGAACAAATCTTTAAAAGAAAATATCTTCATCTACTACAATGAAGTTGATGTTATATTGAACATTCGAATGTATTCACGTTTTTATTTGATATGATGAAGTGTCTTAGGAAAGGGGAATATAATCTGCATAAGCCAAGTATATTTCTCTTGTCATGTATATAGTTTTATCAGGATGTGGTTTGACCAATATCTGACGAATTGAGAAGTATCCTTTGTTGTATCTATTAGCAATACATTTGATTCATCATATTTATCTCTATATTGGGACCACACATCATACTCCATGCTTTTAATTTTGTTTGCAAATGACATCGAGACCTATCCCATGTGAACTCAAAGTCCTCTATATTAATATTTGATTTTTCAAGTACTTGTTGATTGTACCTGTTAGTAACATTTAATGTCCATATTGAAACATTATAGTTTTTTAAGAAGTATTTTAATACTTCTGACTAAAAAGGCCTAAAAAAATAGGACCTGTCACCAAACTCCCAATCTCGTTTTCTTTGAATATGACAATTTCGTTCATCTATGGTGTATGACGATATATGACGAGAAGAATACTCCTTCCATATCAAAGATCAAAAACATATTTTTACTGATATTAATTCCCATTTGTATGTTCATTGCAACTAGATATATGACATTAACATATCTCCACTTCAACACTTCAGTAATTAAAGACATCAAAACATGAGATTTAAAAGCATTTCAAAAAATCATATTGTTATCTATTATCAATGTTTTCCTTGTGTATCTAAAGGGAACATTGCGAGGAGTTATATGGAAACTAAAAAATTATAATTACATTGTTCAAACAAACAAACTCGTGATATGATGATATGTTAATTCGAATCACTCATTTTAAGAGTTATAATGATGAGTTAAATTGTAATTTAAAAATATAATTACAATGACCCATTTCAAGCAAGCAAACTAAATTATATATTAATTGTCATATACAACCTAATAGACTCTAAATTTGGAACAAACTAGTTAATTAAATGTTAATTTCTATATACAACTTAATACGATTTTTGTAACTTTTATGAACCACCCTTAAAATCACTAATTTTTAAGAATTATAATGATCAATTAGACCATAATTAAAAAAAATAATAGCAATGTTACAATTTAAACAAACAATCAAAATTATTATTTAATAATTATGACATACAACCTAATACATCTTCTAAATTTATATGGAATGATAAATTTTTATAGGAACACATTAAAGAACCATTCAAATCACTAACCTTTATAAATGAAAGAATAATAATAATTTAATTTCTATTAATGACAAACCAAACCACCAATCCTTATATTAGTATGATGAAATATATGTAAACTTAAATTGAAAAATACTATAAAATATAGTAATAACGCATGATGTCATATATATAATGACCAAGAATTTATATTATAATCATGTTATTCATGTTTATACACGAAATATACTATTAAATGTCATTCAAAATCCTTCATAGTAGCTCTCACACATGTTGTCTTGTTGATTTTATTCAATAGTCTCCATAGATCATTTATCGACCATTTGTCCTCTTTGTCCTTTCCAATGAATGGAGTGGCAAGAATCACATTTACTTTGGGAATTTCTTTCACTGTCTCAAGTGAACAATCCACTATAACATTGTTAAATTCATCATATTGAGTATGTGTATCCCACACTTTTATGAATGATTTAGTGTGTATGGTTGTTGTTTGATTGCCAATGTCCTTATGTAAACACAAGTCAATCTCGTGATTTTTTTGAAACCAAATTTTGTATAACTTTTGTTGCAATTTCTTTTGAAGTTGTCGTTCAAATTTCAATGTCAAGAGATTCATTCTCGAAAAAAATATTAAAAAAATGTATTGCATGTGGATGAAACCAAAATAATATTTTCTCTATTGTATCATCCTCAACCCTTCCCATTTTCTCAATACGTTCTTTTTTGTTGCATCATCATTCCTGCTTTGATAGAAAACATCATTTAATTAAAAAATAACTAATTTTGTTTTAGTTATTTTGGCTACAAAACAATAACAAATAATCGACTCAAAGCATTTTATTCATGCTAGAAAATTGTTTAAGAAAATATTGTTGAGAAAATACACTCACCTTGAATATTCTTTGGTAAATTTATAGATGAGTCACCATTCTCTTGTATTGTCTCCTTGGAACCTAGAGACAAAAATGTTAAACTTTCAATCAAATACCAATAATACTTCTTTTGATCAATTCTATAGTATAGCACATTTAATACTTAATTGAAAATAAAATATAAACATTGACAATGCAACTTATATATATATAGTTTTTATTTTTTCTTGTAATATACATTTGAAATGTTATGATTTCTACAAATATTATAATTTTAAAAGTAACAAGAAAAATAAAAATATAAGTTATAAGTTTGTGGCATGATAATGTATTCATGATTATATCTTTGCATCTTAACCTTGTATTTGTTCTCCTTATTTATTTCTATAATATATAATTAATATGTTATGAATTGTGACAACAAATAAAATTCACTAAAGAACAAAACATACAATAAAACATGTAGAGCACATGATTTATCATATTCTTGATTATAGTTTTGTTTCATATTCACTTGATCAACGTCTTTGTTCTTTTCACTCGTCACTATAATAAACATTACAAATATTATAAATTGTGACAATGAATAAAATTGTTTAAATGACTAAGCGAACAATGAATCATGCTAGTTTTGTGGCACATTCATTTTATCATTGTCTTTCAACATATGAAACAATATGAATTGTGATAATGAAAAAAATTATAAAAAACAAGAGAAACAAAAAAAACAAGTTAAGTACATGATATTATATTGTGATCTGTCAATGGGTTTTCCATCTCCATCATTTTTTGCTCCTTGTTTTGATTAATGCCGTTGTTTTTACTTTTCCCTATAGTAGACATACAAAAATGTTATTAAATGTGGAAATTAGATCAATTTTCAAAATAACAAGAGAAACAACCAGACAAATTATGTGCTTTTTATGCTATCCTCTTTTCTTTTTAATTCCATCTCCAATCTTTTTTTTAGCATTGTGCACACTATATTGATTATTCATATGTTGCACAATGTCATCATTCCCTGTTTCATAATCTCCATCAATATTCATAGTAGTAAAAAACTTGTGTATATAATAATTCTAAACAACATATAATCTCAAGAATTACAAGAGAAATAACAAAATGAGTGCAATACCTGAATTTTCCAACAAATTATTGGATCTTGGATTTGCCAATTGAAAGGATTTGTGATTATTCAACATGGTTATCCTTTGTGATCCTGTTTGTACAATGCATGCAATTCTTATTTTATGTGTACAACATGCCTTCATTAAATTTGTCCCCGTATAACGAGAAATAATCACTGTTGCATCACTACATTATTGGTGCATTTCCAATAAACCCACCCAAAAATTAAAATTTCTCTCATTTTCATGAGTGATGTCTTCAAAATCGTGAGAGTACCTAGAAGCTTGAATTTTTTTTATTCTAAAGTATAGAAATGTATAGTTAAAACTATATCATAATTATAACTATTTTTTTGTCTCATAGACATAATTGCCATTAGTCATTTTATAGTTGAACTTGTAATTCTTTATAGCAATTTCCATATCTTGGCATACATCACTACAAGATCGAATTTCTACTAACATGACTATAGTAAACTCATTCAACTAATTTTTTTGGATAAAAAAATAAAACAACTCAATATAATAACCCTTGTGGAATGGTTCTTTTTTCAAAGCCAACATATCTAGAACAATAAGGCTAGTACATAATATTGGCTGCCAGTGTGAAGGAAAAGAGTGCAAAAGTGTTGACAAAAGAACAGGGCTCCCAAAAAGAAAATCAAATTCAAAATTGTTGTCAACTTGTTGAATGCTTGTCGATGAATCTATTATTTTGTCAAGGACTCCACATGCTTGTTGAGAAAGGGACTCTATTTTTGTATTTCGTGTTCTTTTTACATAAATATACCCTGCCAAAGTCTTGTAGAAGTTGGAAAACATGATATCATTAATTTCATAATGCTTGAGAATATTGGATGTGGTAAGTGTCTTTTCTTTTAGTTTCTCATCGTGAATTTGAAAATATGTAACCATTGCATCAAAGATTGTTCTATTGGTTTTCAATTTAGAACAATATTCTTTTAATTTTATGGAATTGGTTGGATATTTTGGTGGAATAGAAAAACAAATGGTTCCATCCAATAGCTTATCTACTACAGAAGAAATTTCTTCAGTGCTTAGTCCCTGAAGGGGATGAAGAGAAACAATTATCAAACTCTGTAAACTATTTGTCTTGTAGTTCTCAAAACCATCTTGACTCAGAGAACACTTCAATGTGCCTAATTTGTAATAAGTAAAAAGAATGTCCCATTTATCCCAAGTAGGTTGATCAATATATAAGAGGACCCTTTTATCAACAAAATTTGTAATTGGACAATCAAAGAATGAGCACGACATTTCATCATCAACCTCTTAAATACACACACACACACACACACACACACACACACACACACACACACATATATATATATAAACTAATAAAAATTAAATGTAGATATGAAAATATAAGATACATTTTGAAATTTAATAAGTGCAGTTTATATCTAATGAGAATTCTTTCTAAATATGAAAATATATGACATATATTATCAACTTAGATAAGTCACAATGTTTAACCATCTATTTTAAATAGAGAGAATCATAATAACAAATAATAGAGTGCAAAAATAATTAAAAGTGTATACCTTGTCTTTCGTTGTCTTAGAATTTCCAATCCTCCTTTTCTTTAATTTGTCATTGGCAATTAAGAAATATCTTCTAGACCGCATACAATCAATGGATGGGGCTTTTTAGAACACCTTGCTTTCATAATTTAGTTGAAAACAAATACAAATCACCACATCGGGTTCAACAGATGGATCCAAGAATCGAGAATTGCATTCTTTATACTTTCTCTTTGCCTCCACACATACAATATATTTAGGATTTCCTAAAATTTATTTAAATGCTTGAATGGTATGTTGGCCATCAACTATCCAAAATTTGATATTCTCATCATCTATATCTGTTTCATTTACAAAATCATTCCATAGTCAGGGAAAGCTAGTGCATGCTAGTTTTCCTTTTGCACAAGCACAAGAACATTTGGGACATCATCACTCCACCATGGGGGAAAGATAACGCATGCTAGTTTTTACTCTTGTATAACCATAAGAACATTTTGAAGAACATCATTCCACCCTAGGGGAAAGGTACCATATGCTAGCTTTCCCTCTCTCATAAACACAAATGCATTTCGAACAACATCATTCTGTCGTAATAAAAATCTAGTGTGTGCTAAATTTTTGTCTTGGACAAGCAAAAACGCATGTCAAACATAATTCCACTATGGGGGAAAGATAGTATGTGGTATTTTTCACTCTTGGACAACCACACGCGCACCCAAAACATCATTCCACTATGGGGGAAAGCTAAAACGTGCTAGCTTTTCGTTTTGAACAAGCATATCTCAGAAAACATCACCAATCATGGGGGAAAGGTAGTGCATGCTAGCTTTTCCCATTGCACAAGAACAAGTGCATATAGAAAAATATCATTCCACCATGGGGGAAATCTAGCATGTGATAGCTTTC
Source organism: Picea mariana (assembly GCA_032191745.1). Taxonomy (NCBI): domain Eukaryota; kingdom Viridiplantae; phylum Streptophyta; class Pinopsida; order Pinales; family Pinaceae; genus Picea; species Picea mariana. The sequence continues at coordinate 22,679 of JASDQU010025511.1, forward strand.
CCTCTTGCACAAACATATGTGCATCTCAAACTACATTGTTCCACTGTGGGGGAAAGGTAGTGTGCACTAACTTTCCCTCTTACACAAGCACAAGCTCTTTTACAAAAACATCATTCCATCTTGGGGGAAAGCTAGTGCATGCTAGGTTTCTCTCTTGCATAAGCATATGCACATATCCAACAACATCAATCCACCATGGGGGAAATATAGTGTGTGCTAGATTTCCTCTTGCACAAGCACAAGCACATATAGAACATACTCATTCCACCATGGAAGAAAGCTAGTGCATGCTATCTTTCCCTCTTTTACAAACACAATCACATCTCAAAGAACATAATTCTACCCTATGGGAAACCTAGTGTGTTCCCTTCTCTCTCTCACACACATGCATATCGAAGAAATTCACTCCATCATAAGGAATAACTAGTGTGTTATAACTTTCCCTCTTGGACAAGCACAACATCATTCTATCCTAGGGAAAAGTTAGCAAGTGCTAACTTTCCCTCTTGCATAAGCACAAATGCATCTCAAACAACATAATTCCACTAGAAATAAAATCTAGTGTGCTAAATTTCCCTCTTGGACAAGTACAAATGCATATCGAATATCATTTCACCATGGGGGAAAGCTAGCACGTACTAGTTTTCCCTCGTGCACAGCGACAAGAGCATCTAGAACAACATCATTCCACCATGGAAGAAAGCTAATGCGTCCTAGCTTTCTATCTTGCACAAGCATATCTAGGACAACATAATTCCACCATGGGAGAAATCAAGCGTGTGCTAGATTTCCCTCTTGAAAAAGAATAAGTGCATGTCAAACAACATCATTCCACCTTGGAGTAAATTTGGTGCATGCTATTTTTCCCTCTAGCACAAGCACATACCAAAGAGCATCATTACAACTTTGGGGAAATCTAGTGTGTGATAGCTTCCCTATTACACAAGCATAATTGCATCTTGAACAACATCATTCCTTTATAAGTAAAAACTAGCATGTGCTAACTTTCCCTCATGGACAAGCACAAACACATCTCGAACATCATTCCATTGTGGGGGAAAGCTAGCATGTCCTAACTTTCTATTTTTCACAACCACAAGTGCATGTAAAACAAAATTATTTCAGCGTGGGTGAAAGATAACACATGTTAGCTTTTCCATATTGCACAAGCACATCTTGAAAAAAATCATTCCACCTTGGGGGAAAACTAGCACGTACTAATTTTCCTTTTTGCACAAGCACAAGTGCATATCAAACAATATCATCCCTGCAGGGAGGAAAGCTAGTGTGTGTTAGCTTTCCCTCTTGTACAAGCACAAGTACATCTCAAACAACATCATTTCACCATGGGGGAAAGCTAGCATGTAGGGGAAAGCTAGCACGTGTTATTTTTCCCTCTTGCACAAGCACAGCTGCATCTTGAACATCATTCTAGCATAGGGGAAAGTTAACATGTGCTAACTTTCCCTCTTGCACAAGTAAAAACACATCTCAAACAACATAATTCCACTGGAAGGAAAATCTAGCATGTGCTAACTTTCCCTCTTATACAAGCACATATGCATCTCGAACATCATTTCACGATGGGGAAAAGATAGCACATGCTAGTCTTTCCTCGTGAACAACCACAAGAGCATCTAGAACAACATCATTCCACCATGGAATAAAGCTAATGCATTCTAGCTTTATGTATTTCACAAGCACATCTCAGACAACATCATTCCACCGTGGGGGAAAACTATTGCGTGCTAGCTTTCCCTCTTGCACAAGAACAAATGCATATCAAACAACATCATTCCACCTTGGAGTAAAGCTAGTGTATGCAATTTTTCCCTCTGGTACAAGCGCATATCAAAGAAAATCATTCCACTTTCAAGGAAAGATAGTGTGTGCTATCTTTCCTATTACAAAAGCATAAGTGCATCTCAAACAACATCATTCCACCGTAAGTAAAAAATATCATGTGCTAAATTTCCCTCATGGAGAAGCACAAATGTAATGTACCCCAAATTTACCAATAAAAAAACATTTGATAGGTGCATTAAATCTTCTTTACTCTACTATACTTGATTGATTTAAAACTATAGTCGCCGCTATCGGAATAAGACAAATAACTATTCGTAGTTACAAGCAACTAAATTCAAGGTAATTAACCTTTCCATTAAGTCGTGTCTAATACAATAATTCGGTACATGTGATAACACTTGCTAAGGTTTAGACTATCCACGAAACTGTACTTTGGTTGTGTCCATAAAGTCTAAAGTAATTCTAGCCTAACGTGGTTTCTACCTTTATCAAAGGGATCCATAAAGTGTTTCACTAAAACCTCACCTTCAAACAAGACTTAGTATTTTCCACTTCATATCCATTGAAGGAGTATTTCAAACTTACCACAAACAATCCTTTATATTAAGTTTTATTTTCTTATCTATGTATTTATATCCCATGTATCAATACTTGTTTAGAAATGTTGTTGGATATATCATCCTTACCATATTTATATATAGACATATATATATTACATATATCTATAGTCACACAAGGCAACATATTTCTTGAGTTCAAATATGTAAGCTATCATATGCCTTACCCGAAGTATTAAATGATATCCACATAAAACTATATACGGGTCTACTTACAACAATTATACCCTTACTGTATAATGCAATTCTAACTATTACATGTAGTGGACGTTCTTGCCCATTTTTCATTAAAACTGTAACGTAGTAACTGGTTGGAATTAGTATATGTCAGTTGACAAATGAGAGGGTTGATCGAATAACGATGGTTAGCGTGCAGGGGTTGGAATCCCATCGACATGACAGGTCATAACCCTATACCCAGTAGCGTATTGATTCCAACCCTAATGCTTACTGTCCAACATGAAAATCCACCCGACTTAGTGACAGGTATTAGCACTAACATCGTTAAGGGATCGGTTGAATGTGAAGTTAAGACTTGTCCGTAAATATCATTAATTTTGTGGTTGAAAGTTATCAGGGTTCTAGGTTTCCATGACCAATGTGGATATTTCATGCTCATTTATTCACATGGCCAACGTACCCAAACCATCCCCTTGCCATTACTCTGCAATACTAAAGCTCCCTAGGTAATTAATGTCTCATTTTTCCTTTGGCTCTATCCATTTTGTAAAACCACCCAACGTTAAACTCTGCAACACTTCTCTATTTGTAAAACCGAGGACATGGAAGGTTCTTGCTCTGCATAAGGAAATAAATGGGTGCACGACCATCTGGTTTCCTCCTCTACTAGGTAAGTCCACAAACGACTCTATCGCTTAAGCTATTTGTAGTAGATATGGTAGTTCAAAAGGGTCAGTCATATTCATGATTGTCTCTGCAACTGTTCCCTATGGTTCCTGGTTGAGGTTCTTCTTTTGCTATCAACTAAAATTTGAATGCATTCCATCCATTCTGTGTATAATATATATCCCCAACTCATGGAGTATTATGATACCGTGAGTGTGACCACCCTCTACGCATGGTTTTTCGTTGGGGACTCGTGTGAAGCTTATACAAATGATTTTAGCTTTCTGGTTCAAGAATTGTCTGGTAAAACAATTTTAGGGTTCTGTTTGCAAGAATTTTTACTATGAATTTGCGCTTCTCCTTATCGTTTATGTATTTATTTTGTCTTAAACTGTGCATGACTTACCTATCGTAAAAAACTCCCATGGTTAAAACTTGCCTGGGTTTTCTACAGTTCCTCTTAAATGCACTCATGGCCTCCTGTATGAGTAATTGTATATCATTATTCCTTGTGCATTATGTCATAAATATATCTTACATTCATAAGGTATTGAGGGCTTTATCGGAAATACCATGACCTAGATATTCTCTTTATCTCTTATACTTGCGTTTTTATTTAGGTTGTTCATGTCATGCCTCTCTCCCGAGAAGGCCTTGGTTAAATCTTTCTCTGGTTCCTACGATCACTCCTAGGTTCGCTTATGGTAATTCAGTATAGGAATAGGTTGTATATTTAATATTTTTGTTTTATTATGTGATGATTTTTTGAAGTATCGGCTCTCGAAAAAGTTACGTATCTGATACTTACTGTGAATTATTGCGCCCTCGAATTAAATGTTGTAAATTCATAAACCATTTTCTTGTGGGTTCGGTAAGGTTTTCTTGCTACCCTGTAAAGTTTAGTAATTGGTTCATTTCTCTAAATCTATTCACATTGCTCGTACTTGTACAGGAATTGTTACAGCCATAAGACTTCCACTGTGTGTACTTGTTCCAGAATTTAAACCTATTTTAAAGATTTTCTCTAAGCTCTTTGTTCTGGAATTCTGTGTTTGAACTTGTCTATTTGCACTTATTTTGCGTAAAGAAAAATAGTAATTGAAGTATCCAATTTGGGAAATAAACACCTCTATGGGATATGCACTATACTATGTGAACTTTATCATTCTAGTTATGAAATGTACTAAATGTTTAGCAATGTTTCTTGCTTGTTTATATTCGGGAGCATTTGGTTAATTGTTTCGGCTACAAAACTAATGATGCGACCCGTGTTTCCTTGCGAGGGTACCCATCAATCATTTATGGGTCCACTCATTCGCTTTGGATTGTGGACAGTTTGCTTCAATGACGTCGATGGGAAATGCACTCATGCAAACCTCAAGCTAAGTATTATTTATGTGTTGAATCTTCAATGTTTAATTTCATTGATTTTTCTTGAACTCTATTTGCTAATTCTCGGTTTATCTTCAATATTTAATTTTCGTTGATTTTTCATAACATTGTTTAATAATCCTCGATTTTCCCATTGTAGGACGTAATCATTCTGAGGATGTGGATCCATGATATCACCTTACTCTAAAGGTATTCGAGTTTGAGATCTCAGCGTCTGATTTTAACTTCTCGGGTTCTGTTTATTTAGTGGTAAAGGGTTGCACCTTAGGGTACTCTATTATGATAACTTTCTGAACGAGGGTTCCATAGATAAACTGGTTACTTGTATTTTAATTCCTTAATGGAATAAACAGATTGAAAAGAGGAAAACCCTATATTGAATACGATTCCACGATTAAACAGTTATGATATCATGTGTTATGTAGAATATTAAATCATTGTTTGTATATGGACCATCGCATATATAGAATGTAATTTCTCTTTTAAAAAGGAAGACTGTTATTTACTTTATATTTATTCTATGGTACCT
>JASDQU010025511.1:28118-40593 GCA_032191745.1 Picea mariana
ATCAACTCCATTAACAACTAAATATTCACAATAGCTTTCTTATCTTTACTCAATGAATAAAATCAACCTGTAAGGAATTACCCTATAATCCATTTCATTCTATCAACTATTAATCAAAAAAACATTCAACAAGGAGACAAGTAGATGTAAATATCTCAATAAAGTGTTGGGACAACAAATGGAATAACCAATTTCTACCCAACCGTAGAAGAAAACAACCAAACTACTTGCTTCGTTCAACCCCTAGCCTGACCATGAGTCCATAAGGGTGAATTCCAATCATCCTCTTTCGCTACAGTCCTCTTTCAGATCATAAATACCCTTTCCTCAAACTCAAAGCAGTGTTCATAAAAAAAAATTATATACTTTCTTCAACATACTAAGCAACGTCTTGCCTCCTCCCATATGTTGTATATCATGAACATGTTGTGCCTAGGTCTTTTTCCCCTTGTGGGAATTTTTGTAGCTTTACAAATCCCTAATTTTCAGGGGATGCTAGTGGCCAAATTCCTCATTTTCCACTTGTAAAATTCAGCCCTGAGGTAACTCAATTCTATTCCACACTCATGGAATCCCGGTTAGCTGTTTTCAACCTGACTGTTCCATTTGTCCTTCAACAAATAATATATAAAATGATTTGTCTTTTACATGTGTCATATTCAAAGAGATGGTTGGGAAAATAAAATATATTCCCAACAATCACAATAATTAATTACAATTAATCCAATTCCAAATTCGAAATTTCCATAAATGGCAATAATTTTCCAAATACGAATTTGCCAAAAATGGAAATAAAATTTCTAAGTGCATACAAACTTTAATAATTAGTTATTTTGGGGGATATTAAATCCTCTCCCCCTTCAGTACAACATTTTCCTCAGTGTTCTCTCCTTCCTCAGAACAGGGTTGGATAAGATTTCTGCAAATCTTCCTCCAATTCTCAAGTGGCATTTTCAGGACTAAAGTGCTTGCTTTGCACTTTTACCTGGGTGATGGCTCTGTTCCGTAGTATTGTTTCTTTATTGTCAAAAATGTGCAGAGGTTCCACTTGGAAATCACCTTCTGGTTCCGCCTGCAACATGTTCCAATCAATAATGTGATTAGGATCATGAACATACCTTTTTAACAAAGAAAAATGAAATACATTATGAACTTTTAAATTTGCAGGAAGTGCAAGTTGATATGCCACAGGTCCAATTGAAGCTAAGATCTCTAAGGGGCCACAAAACCTGGGCACAAAATTTGAACAGTTTCCTATCTTTAATGAACTTATTCTTTCTTTGACTTTTAAATAGACGTGGTCTCCAACTTGAAATTCCTGGTGTCTTCTTTTGAGATCTGTGTATATTTTCTCTCTATCCTGTGCCTCTTTTAAATTTTGTTGTACTTTTCTTACCGTTTTCTCCATTTCCTACAACATTTTTGGTCCCATCATGACTCTATCAACTTGGTTATCCTAGATAATCAGAGTTGTACACTTGTTTCCATATAGTACTTCGAAGGGGCTCATCTTAGCCGACGTCTGATAACCATTATTGTACGCAAATTCCACTAAGTGTAGGTATTCATCCCACTTAGTTGCTATCATCCTTACGTAAATTCGTAACATATCTTCCACAATCTGGTTCACCCGTTCAGTTTACCCATCCATTTGTGGATGGTAGATTGTGCTGAAATTCAGGTTAGTATTCAACCCTGCAAAGAATTATTTCCAAATCGTTGATGTAAATTTGACATCTCTATCCGAAATCACCATTTTAGGAATATCATGCAGTCTAAAAATTTCCTTCATAAATATTTCAGCGATGTTAATAGATTTATAAGTAGATTTCATAGGAATAAAATGTGCAGACTTGCTAAGTTTATCAACTACTACCATAATTGAATCATTCTATTTTTGAGTTTTACGAAAACCAGTGATAAAATCCAGTGAGATAGTTTCCCACTTCCACTCTAGTATAGGTAGAGGTTGTAGCAAGCTGACTAGATGTTGATGTTTAGTCTTCACCTGTTGACGATCTAGACACCTAGATAAGTATTATGTTGTCTCACCTTTCATATTAGGCCAATAAAACAACTTCCTCAATGCTGTTACCATTTTTTGGTATCCCGGATGACCAAAATATGGCTTCTTGTGCACGTCATCCAAGATTGTTATGTTTAATTAGGTAGAATATGGTATGTATAGCATGTTTATAAATCTTAGCATACCATTTCTATCCAAGATCATATCTGTTCTATCTGAATTGTCTACATTACTGTGTAAATATGCCACTGTTTTGGTGTATTTATCATCATTAATGCTTGCATCTTTTATCCTTTGTCCAATGTCTCTTTCTATCTTGCTAATATTTATCTCAAACAACCCATGAATTCTCATACTTAAGGCATATTCCACTTTCTTTTCCTTACCCTTGATGTGTCTTAACTCGCAATAAAATTCACTCAAGAAGGCCATCCATCTTGTTTGCCTTGCGTTAAGATATGGTTGACTGAATAAGAATTTCACACCACTTTTATCAGTTAGTAACAAAACGTTTCTACCCATTATATAGTGTCGCCACATTTTTAACGCATAAATTACAACTGCTAATTCTAAGTCATGTGTGACATAGTTTCGTTCATGCTCTTTTATTTTTCGTGACTCGTAACAAATAACATGCCCTTCTTGAGTTAGGACACCTCCCAAACCTTATTTTCTCACATCTACATAGACTGTAAAGTATTTATTAGGGTCTGCTACCTTTAAAATAGGGGTTAACAGTTTCTTTAACTTATTAAAATTGTCCTGACACTTCTACAACCAAATAAACTTGGTCCCCTTTTTCTGTAGGGATGTGATTGGGTATGAAATCTTCGAGAATCCCTCAATAAATATGCGGTAGTAACTGGTAATTCCCATGAATGACCAGATGTCCTCCACATCCTTAGGGATAGGCCATTCCATGATGGCTCTTATCTTTTTTGGGTTGACTGCAATACCTTCTTCAGATATTACATGTCCTAGGTACTATATTCGCTTTTTCTAGAAGTCACATTTGTCAAATTTTTCATGCAACTTATGTTTACTTAGGGTCTGCAATACTATCCTTAGATGTTCTTTGTCTTCTTATTTTGTTTTCAAATACACTAGAATGTCATCAATAAATACCGACACAAACTTATCAAAATATTGACTAAAAATGTTACTCATTAAACACATAAATGTTGTTGGTGCATTAGTGAGACGAAACAGAATAAAAACAATCTCATAATGTCCATATCTCATTCTAAACATTGTTTTACTTATGTCTTCATCCTTTATTCTAACCTGATGATAACTAGATCGTAAATCTAAATTAGAAAAAATATTTGACCCTCCCACTTGGTCAAACAAATCACTGATTCTGGGTAGGGGATATTTGTTCTTAACTGTCATTTTGTTTAACTATCAATAATCAATATGTAATATTAAATTTCCGTCTTTCTTTTGAACAAAAAAGACTGGTGCTCCCTAAGGTGAGACACTTGGTCTGATGTATTCCTTGTCCAATAGTTCTTGTAGTTGAATTTTCAGTTCTGTCAATTCAGGTAAAATCATCCTGTAGGGTGCCTTAGATATCAGGGCTGATCCAAGAAGCAGATCGATAGATAAATATATCTCTCTTCTTGGAGGTAGTTCTGGTATTTTGTCCACAAATAAATCTCTAAATTCTTGTAAGACGGTAAAGTCTTCTAGGCTGGGTTTATTTTATTTTTTTTAATAGATTTCTCACTTGAATAACATAAATCTAACAATATTTATTCATGCATTTCTTAAACTACATTGTTGAAATCTGCCTAACTGAGACTGGCTTTTTGATGCCTTGTACTATCCTAACTGTGTTGTTTTTGTCTTTGTAAGTAAGTGATTTTTCATAAAAATCCAAAATTAATTTATTCTTATCTAACTAGTCCATTCCAATAATTATATCATATGACCCTAATGGTAGAGTATTCAGATTTAACTTTGTATTTTGACCATCTAAACTGAGTTCACAATCAGAAGTGAATTCTGTTACTTTCTTTTTTGTCCCTGTTGTTAGCTGTACTAACCAGGATTTAATATGCTTGACCTTTTTAAGCTTATTTGAATCAACTACACCAGGAGTAACATAACTCAGAGTAGCTCTCGGATCAATGAAAATAGAAATATGATTATTTTTAACTTTACCTTCAACTTCCACTATAGTGGATTGGTGATCAACATCTCGGCCATCCACCACTCCATTGATCCTGTGTACGCTTCTACCCACATATCCTACTCTAGAGGCCTCTTGTGGGTTGTGAACTATGGTCCTTGTTGCATAAGTCAAACATGGAAAGTTCCTCCTTAAGTGAGGTTCTTCACACTCCCAGCATCTTAACGGTTCTCTGGGGTTGTCCCCAAACTTCTTGGTTCCCAAATTAACTGGTCTCCCTCCCCCTTGGGTGTTCTTATTATTGGACTGAAAATATTTCCTTGGGAAATTCTTTGCTGCATTCCAGAAAGGGGCTGGTTGGAAACTGTTGAGTCTCTATTTTGACATAGATAATGCCCTATCTTACCCTATATCTAAGCCTTTCTGCCTTTGTTATAAACCTATATTGGACTAATCCCTCCCAAAACACATGCCTAATATCTATGTCATGTCCACAAGAGGTAATTGATGATTTAAAGCATGCTTGTTTAACTTTATTAAATTAATTCAATTGAAAGTGTTTTATTTTGTATAGTCCTAATCATTTGAATTATGAGCAGTGTATCTGGCACTACCAGACATTGTGTAATCCGGTACCAAATCCATTCCGATACCCAACACAGTTTTAATCCGGTACCAAATCCATTCCGGTACCAAGACGTGTGCTATTCCGGTACAACCTGCTCTGCTCTATTCTGGTACTAGACTCGCAACTATGTGCAATCTAGTACCAGAAGCTCTATTTCTAGAATGCACCAGTTGTACAAAAATAATGGTGAAGATTTCGAGAAGACAGTTGGATGGAAGCGTTCGATTCATTTTTCTAGTTGCAAGAGACTCCATCGCTCATTCACTTCATGTCTTGAGGATGGAGTCGATTCCTAAAAATTTGACGTAAATCTTGAATGTGAAATCTCTCAAACTGTTTAATGTTTATCCATAGATATTGATATTATCAGCTTACCTTATATAAGGAATGTTGTATAGATGATAGCAAGGGATAATAGTGAATGTTAAAAAGTATACTATAAGAACCAGACAATACTTATCATTGTCATGTATGAAGTAAAAGACTGTTGATCCAATTTACCAGCTGAATTAATACAGAAGATCTTTTATGTCAATTCTTGGATGTGAGTGAAAATTTTTAGTCTGTTACTTCCTTAAGAGGTTCCTTGTTGGTTCGACAAGGGCCCACCGCCCCAACTAAGGTAAACCTCCTTGTATACATTCTGTGTATTTCTATGGATAGTTTACGGCAATGTGTGTGATTGGTCTTTACTTCATTTCTAGGATTGAGCATTGAGTTAATCATTTTGGATTGGTGTGAATAAGAAAGTGTTAGATCGAATAGACATTTCATTCTTAGATGTTGAAGGTAGCTATTTCATAATTTGAAGTGTGGGACTGATATTTTGAGTTTATGACTGTAGTAGACCTAGTATCGCAAGGGACCAGGAGACTTTATATTTCAACTTCATTCTCTATAATAAAGTCTTTCAGTTATACTGAACTTCCCTTGTGCTGGTTTGATTGAATTACATGAGGTTGAATTTGGATTTTGTTTTGAGAATGGTTGGAATTGATTGTTTTAATTGCTACAAAAGACAAGCTTCTTAAAGTTCATCTTTTCGATTCAAGCGCCTGAAGAACAGACTTGTTTCGCTAGGACAACATCTCTTTAATTGACTATTTGTTTAAGTTTCATTATCAGTTTTCTCTTACAGGTTCAGAGAATACTTTGAATTATTTAGAAATCTTAGAAACAAGATTTTATGTTATTAATTATTTCCTATATGCAATAGACTTAGGTAGGTTACATGTTCTCGGCACATATAGTGTAATCACTCTTTCGATTACAAATTATGAATTGACATTTAAATGAGTGTGAGATATACATTGAACATATTTACGCATCAACATTTTGGCGCCATTGCTGGGGAGTTTTAAACGATAACAGGTAGCACATTTTGTATTAGTTTGATGAAGTATTGGATTGGATTTGAGCATAATCTAAGGGTAGAAATAAGATGGTAAGACGAAAGGTAAGAACCTACGCATCCACTTTGGTGGGGTTGCTCCAAAGTCAGGTTGTCCTCCTACCCCTAATTAAAAAATGCATTTTCATTTATTTCATTTTTTTTATGAGCAGGTATAGGGATAATAAAGGTAGATTTATTGCTCCTAAAATCTCAGAAAAACTAGAAAAGAAAACAACAAAGAAACACCCCCCTTATACTAATTCATCGAAAAATTGTGCAGGAAAATTTCTCAGAGGAGAGAGCTTAAAGGAAACAATTTCAACAACAACAAAAGGAACTAGATCTGAAGCCACTGTTCAGATTAAATACACAAGAAAACAAGAAAGGGAGGAAGCACTGGAGACCCCATCCAGAGGAGAAACTGGAAAAGAAGTAGAGGTGGTAATAGAAGAGGCTGGATCTACTGTTGGGAGGCCACACAAAACCTTGGAATAGCTAGAGATACTAGGTAACCCGGTGGTGGAACCATCACTCATTGGAGAAAATTCACCACCTCCCTACAGATTGCTTGGAAACATGGAAAAAGAAGAGGGAAACATATCCAATGAAACAGAGACATTTGGATTCCCCATACTGGATATTGCTAAAGATGTTGCTATGATGAACATTCCATTATCTTCACTTCCTCATTTTCGAGGTATGTCGACAGAAGACCCGGACTCATTTTTATTTGAATTTGAAATATTGTGTAGGAGATATAACTACATATATAATGCTCAAAAATTAAAAATTTTCCTAGCCACACTAAAAGATTCAGCACTGCAGTGGTTCATGAGCTTAGGGGAAAACACAATTTTGTCTTGGGAAGGTATGAAGGAGACCTTCGTCCAAAAATACCAAGATTAATGTAGACCTAGGGACACTAGGAATGATATATTCAAAATGCAGCAATCGGATGAAGAAAGCTTAGAAGATTACCTAGAGAGGTTCTTATACAATTACCAAAAGACTAAGCAGTTTTCCTTAGATACAACTACATTTAGGACTATCTTTCTAAAGGGTGTGGGGGATGATTGCGTTGAAGTGTTAAACCTCATGAGTTCTGGGGACGTATACCAAAATCCATTTGCAGACATAGCAGAGTATTGTAAAAGATACTCTCACAGTCGAGCTAAAACAGGGAAAAGTATAAGGGACCCTACCAACAAAATTGCTAAACCCACATCCAGAGGTGTCACGAGGATTGAACTAGGAAATCTATTGGAAAACTTTAAAACAGATATCCTAAACACCATCAATTCCCAAGTAGATACCATGAAAATTAAAAGAAAACAAGACGAAGAAAATGACGCATTAGCAATTTTTTGTCATCAGTGTAGGAGGAAACACCCTGAAAAGGAATTCCCCCTCAATGTTATTGAAATCTATGGTCTTTTCACAAAGGACCATCCTACTAATGAATTCCCTTCTCTTCTCGAACTCAAGGCCATGTTCAAGGGAGGAGGAGAACTTGAGACATCCTACCCCCCTAGGAGACCATGGAGACAACAAAACCCCAGCATGTTTTCCGACCCAATTACACAATACCTCCAACAACAATGGGTACCCCCTATGTCTTATCCTAAGTGGTCGACACAAACCCAACCTTGGAAATGGGGGTGGAGATGACCTGTATATGGAAATGTCCCCTTTCAACCAACAAATTTTCCCACCTATCCACTATATCCTTCGAATATTTCACAGTTGCTCCCATGATTTAACCCCCTTTCTCTTCTTCCACCCCCAAAACTACAACAACCACTTTCACTACCCATGAATCCAAATATGTAGCAGCCAATGCAAGTTTCACCCATCCAAAACCCCCCTCGGCCTACCCCTATTCTTGCACAACCTATCCCTAACCCAAATAACAGACCGACACAACCTATACAAAACGTTGAAGTACAAACCTTTCCTACATATGTAATAACACCATCTCTATTTAATGGAATTGAATTAAGATCAGGAAGGATTATAAACAAAACAAATCCCACTATGGTCATTCAAGAAGAACAAGTGAAAATCACACAAACCAAGAAGAACAAATAGATGTCCAAACGGTTCAAAGAGAAAAACAGATGACTGATCCATTGAACGAAGAAAGAAACACTCCAGTACCATAAGAAATTCCTTCTCCCAACTCCCTTGTAGCAGAAACACCCCATGAAATGAATCCCCCTTACCCATAAACGTTGCTCATAAAGAAAATTGAGGAACCTCTAGAACATAATCTAGAGACAGAACTCCAGAATACATGTGTAAAGATCCCACTACTACAGGCCATTAAATACATACCTATCTATGCTAAAATTGTAAGGGACCTTTGCATTAAAAAGCCAGGGAGAAAGAGGAAGGAACCTCCTGTCATACGGGTGGTAGGGCAGTTATCCGAATTTATAACAGAAATGCCTTCCAAGTATAGTGATCCAGGGAACCCAGTGGTAATCATATAAATCAATGGTGTTGCCTTACCTAACACAATGATTGATCTAGGGGCAGCAATAAATTTGATGTTAGTAAACACTATGAAAACACTGCAACTAGATCACTTAATACCTACACAAACTTTGCTAGAGCTTGCAGATAAATCAGTCATCACCCCAGTAGGAAATTTAGATGATATAACAGTGGCATTGGCCTCTTGGGAATACCCTGTGAATTTCTTGGTAATCTATCCCAAATCCCCCAAACCAGGACACCCAGTGGTACTCGACCAACCTTGGTTGGCCACTACTGATGCATTCATCAGTTTTCAATCTAGAGAAATGACAATTTCCAATGGCACTCAAAGTTAGAAACTTATCCTTTTTCCCCCCACCCAACCAACCACTAAATTTCCTCTCTGGCTGGAGAATACTTATGGGGAGGAGGACTATACTCAACCCTTGTTGACACTTGAAAAAGTAAAAGGAGTACAAGAACACTCTGAAGAACAAATACTAAGTCTATTCTTGGCTGCTTCAGCATGCATTGACTATCCCCAATCTTTCCCTAACTACACACACATCTTTCGCCCTAAATTTCAAGCAAATTGGCACCCTTCCACTTCTACAATAGCCACTCTTTCACAAGTAGAGGAAGGGAAAGAATCTATTGTCCAAGCTGTTGAAATCAGTTCTAGAAAGTCCTTATATATCAATGCCAGCCTAGAAACAGACCAGCAAGAAAAGATGGTACAAATGATTCAAGGGCAATCTGATGCGTTTGCATGGGATTATTGTGACATGAAATGGATCCACCTAGATACCTGTATGAATCATATTTACACTAATGATCGAATCAGACCTATCCGATAGCCCCAGAGAAGAATGAACCCAACCTTGAAAGATATAGTAAAGGAAGAACTCCAAAAACTGCTACAAGCCAATTTCATTTACCCTTTATCAGATACCAAATGGGTCTCCCCATTAGTTATTGTACCAAATAAAAATTGGAAATGGAGGATTTGTGTGGAATTTCGAGAACTAAACAAGGCCACCTATAGGGACTACTTCCCTTTACCTTTCATAGATTAGGTCTTGAACACTTTATCTAGGAAGAGGTAATTTTCTTTCCTGGATGGGTTTAGTGGTTACAACCAAATACAAATTTCACCAGAAGACCAGGATAAGACCACATTCACATGTACCTGGGGAACCTATGCCTATAGGGTTCTCTCCTTTGGGTTATGTAATGCCCCTGCTACCTTTCAGAGGGTTGTCTTGGCTATTTTCTCCAATTTGACCAATGATTGTGTGGAATTCTACATGGATGACTTCACGGTATATGGGGATGATTTCCAATAGGCATTGGATAGTTTGAACATGGTACTAGTTAGATGTAAAGAGACCAACCTCCCACTAAGTCACGAAAAATTGAGAATGTTTCTTATTGAAGGAATTGTTCTAGGTCACCACATCTTCGGTACAAGAATAAGAGTGGACCCTGCCAAACATTATTTCCCAAATTAAGATCCCTAGCTCACAAAAGGAAATCATAAGTTTGTTCAAAATTTTACAAACCTAGCTGCCCCCCTTTTCACTCGCGAAAGATGTTGAATTCTTTTGGGATGAGCAATGCCAAATCTCCTTTGAAATTTTAAAAACAAAAATTTCAAGTGCCCCTGCTTTGAGAGGTCCAAATTGGTCTCTTCCTTTCCATATCTGTACAGATGCCTCAGATACTGCTTTGGGAGTTGTACTAGAACAAAGGGAAGGGCAGATTCCTTATGCTATATACTTCATTAGTAAGAACCTCTCACCTACTGAAGCAAACTATACTATCACAGAGAAAGAATTTTTATCAGTAGTACATGTCATCAACAAGTTTAGACACAATATAATAGGATACAAATTTTTTGTGCACACTGACCACTTAGCTATCAGATTTCTAGTGAATAAACCTGTTACAAATGCTAGAGTAACTAGATGGTTGTTGTTACTACAAGAATTCAATATCACTATCATAGATAGGCCTGGAAGAGAGAACTTGGTTGCTAATTTCTTGTCTAGGATTATCCATACAGGTGACAGTACTCCAGTAGCTGATGATTTTCCGGATGAGAATTTATTTTCCATTTCTAATTTCACCCCTTGGTATGCAGACATAGCCAACTATTTGGTAGCCGACAAGCTACCTCAAGGTATGACATCAAGAGAAAAATAGAGAATCATTCAGCTAAGTGCCAATTATATGTGGCATGAGGATACCCTAAACCAAACGAGACCTGATTTGGTAATCAGAAGATGTGTCCAGGAAGATGAAATGCAGGATATCTTCAGAGCCTGCCATGATGGCCCATGTGGAAGCCACTTTGCTGACAAAATGACAGCTTACAAAATCCTACAATCTGACTAATATTGGCCGACCATTTTCAAAGATGCAAAGAAATATGTGGCCAACTGCGATGATTGCCAAAGAATGGGAAAAACTACAACATTCGACAAAATGCCACTCCAAGCCTAAGTAGTAATCGAACCCTTTGAAAAATGGGCCTTAGATTTTGTTGGACCTATCAATCCCATGTCTTGCAGAAAAAAGTACATATTAGTTTGCACAGACTATGTAACAAAATGGGTAGAAGTCAAGGCCCTATATTCAGCTAATGAACAATCTATTGTAGACTTTCTCTTTGAGGAAATTATCACTCGTTTCGAGGTACCTCGGGAAATAGTCACTGACCAAGGGACACAATTCACCTCAAAATTGGTCAAGGCTCTTACCGAACAATACAAGATCAAACACAAAAACTCTTCGCCCTATCACCCCCAAGCCAATGTCCAAGTGGAATCGACCAACAAAGTGATAGAGGTCATCCTCAATAAGACTGTTCAGCTACATCACAAAGACTGGGCTGATAGGTTTCTTGAGGCCTTGTGGGCCTACAGGATAGCCTGGAGAAATACAAAAGGCCATACACCTTATGAGTTGGTGTATGGGTAGTAGGTACTACTGCCCATAGAGTTTTAGGTAAATACCTTCAAAACTGCCATGCAATTAGGAATGGACTTGAATGAAGCTAAAAAACAGAGGCTATTACAATTGAACGAGCTTGATGAGATAAGACAGGATTCTCTACAAAGAACCACCCTGATACAAGAGAAAAGGACCAAATGGAATGACAAGTACATTAAAAAGAAGTCCTTCCAGCTAGGTGATTGGGCCCTCTTATATGATAGAAGATTCAAAAATTTTAAAGGCAAATTGTCTACCAGATGGATGGGTCCCTATGAGGTTGATACAGTCTATGAAAATGGTGTAGTAAGGATAAAGACTATTGATGAAAATCAGACTTCCCTTGTTGTAAATGGACATCGACTGAAGGTTTATCACAAACCTCTGTCAAAGGAGGATTTTGTCAATAATGTTCTTCAGACTTCCGAAATGCAACTGGTAAGTAAGAGGGTTTCTCCTCCTACTGACCTACCATAGTAAGTTCAAATTGTTGGATTACTGAGAGGGGAGGTGAATTAGTAATAGCGTAATTATAATTCTTTTTCTTCAAATTTATATCAATGTAGAATTATTATCTAATTATGAGCAGTAAGAAATAAACAATCATACACATACACAGTACACTAGTGTTTTACGTGGAAACCCAAATCGTGAGAAAACCACGGAATGATTATTCCTATATGTCTTGAAGAATTACATTCATTGGAAGCACCAACTGCCTTTGTTTTCTAGCTGCAACTAGAACGAGGCTCCAACCCCCTAGTTTCTTAGACTACAACCTGAGGGAAGCTCCAACTCCCCAATTCTCTGGCTACAACCCCC
>JASDQU010025512.1:0-13294 GCA_032191745.1 Picea mariana
TACTATTGCTTGATATGTTGTGAATGCTTAGGGAATTCTTGGTATGGCTTCTATGATGTGGTTCAGTTTGGTTGATTTGGTTGATGGAGTGAGCAGCACTCTTGTGATTCAGTAGTGACATGATTGCTATGGTATACTAGTAATTTGTACATGATTGAGATAGCATTCATATTGACTTGATGTGGAGCATGAGCAAGCTATTGGAGAGCTTGAATGTGTTGTGACTGGCTGTGGGTCAGTCTGGACAGTGGAAGACAGAAGAGAAAGTGATTGTAGGTTGCAGAGGATCTGAGCATGTGAAGCAAAGCAAAACCCTAAGTGCTCAAGAGCAGACGCTTGTTGCATTATACACTGGCCGCGTTCACACGCGGGCTGTAGTGAGCCAGAGCACGTTCACATGCGGGCTACACTACTAACAGGTCGCGTACCTGTTGACAGATTGATATTTGTTGAGGATTGTTGCCTCATCTCAGTTGGTGCTGAGGGTGTAAGTTGAGTCTTTCATATAGAGCTGGTGCTCTTGTAGAGTTGTACTCTATTCAGTTGTTGCTGATAAACCCAAGGATTGTAGTCCGTAATAAAAAGAAAATTGTACATACATCTTGTGTTCTTTGTGTCCATTGTGATGATGACTTGTTAATGATATATTGCTGATATATGTTGTTGATATGTGCCTACATCTAACTAGTTATAAATGATAGCAATGGGTAAGGAATAAATGTTGAATGCTAATTGATGAGTTTTTGTGCAAGAGGGAAGTTTTGGGAAAAAGAGCACCACACTCATTCACCCCCCCTCTAAGTGTGGTAGGTGTGTCCAACACTAAGTTGCTTCTATGTATTCTGATTTGTTCTTATCCTTCTCTGAATCCTTTTTGGATCACGCCTTCCCACTGAGATATTTTTGGAACACCAAAAGCTTTCATCAATCAACTGGTAAGTGAGGGAAAAGTTCCCTTGCCTTATCCTTCTTAATCCACTTTGCCTTGCTTGGATATGTGCCCTTTAATCATACTCGAAGATACCCCTGCGTGAAGTCCTCGTTCTTCTGTCCAGGATGATATCTTCCTGTAACTCATCCAAGTACTCAAGTGAAAAATCATCAAATGAAGGTATTGAAACTTCCTCATCTTAATCCATGATCATGGGAGGCTCAAAACGTTTCAAGTTTTGTACGTTCACAACTGAATAAATCTGCATATAAGGTGGAAGATCTAAACGAAAATCATTATTGTTGCTTTTCCCTAAAATAGTGAAGGGTCCATATCGGATGGGCTTGAGTTTCTTGCCTTCACCCTTCAATCGTTCCTTGCTGATGTGAATCCATACCCGGTCTCCAACCTAGAACTGATGATTAACCCTGTGCTTGTCATGCCAAGCTTTATACTGTGCTTGAATCTTCTCCAACTGTTCCCTGACTCCCTGGTGTATCTATTGAATCCTCTAGATGAACTTGCGGGATCTATCCTCCGTTCTTTATTCATTCACATTGGCATCCTTCCCATGCATAAAGTCCAAAGGAACCTTTGGTAGGTACCCATAACACGTCTCAAAAGGTGAACTCTGAGTGGATGAATGTAAATCTTGATTATAAGCATGTTGTACATAAGGTATCTGTTCATCCCATAACTTAGGATGCTTGTTGCAGTAGCCTCGAAGAAAAAGTACCATTGTTTTGTTTACCACCTCTGTCTGTCCGTCGATCTATGGATGAAAAGTAGTGCTCTTCTTCAATTTTTTGTCTATCATTCTCCACAAGCTAGTCCAAAAATCCCCAAGGAATCGAGTATCTCGATCCGAGACAATGGACGTGGGTAATCCAAAGTGAACCCAAACATGTTGAAAAAAGAGATTAGTAGTCTCCTCGACAATGATCTTCTTTTTACATGGCATCAAGATACACATCTTGTTGAACCTATCCACTACGACATATAGATAATCATGACCCCTTTTGGTCATTGGTAAACCCCCTACAAAATCCATAGAAATACTTTCCCATGGATGGGATGGAAAAGGAAGTGGTGAGTATAGCCCCAATTTTCTATTAGTGGGCTTACAAGTAGAACACATCACACACACATTTACATATTTAGTTAAAATTGCTTTCATTTGAGGTCAATAACAAAACCTCTGCAAATGAGCCATAGTTTTTCCTACCTCAAAATTCCCCGATACAAGAGAAGTATGAGCTTCTTGTATTACATGGACTCATTCACTTGTAGGAATACATAGCTTCCCAATATGATAGAGTAATTTTCCCTGTAGACAATAGTTCTCTACCTGTGCACCATGGGTTAGCTTCTCATATACTTCTTTAAAATCTTCATCGATGGCATATTGTTCTACATAGCTATCATGAGATAAAGAAGTATTCTTCAAAATAATAGAAGCAACAATAGGAGGTCTAGAAATCATATTGGCTACCTTGTTACTTGTACCCTTATTGTACTTGATTACCAAATGAAATTGTTGTAGAAAACCCATCCATCTGTAGTGTCGAGATTGTTGCAGTTTGGTTTGTTCCTGGAGATACTGTAAGGGCTGGTGATCTGTATGTATAATTGTTTCCTTCCCTAACAAGTAATGCTTCCATTTCTTTACGTTTTGAACTAATGCATACAACTCTTTATCATATGTAGGATAGTTAACAACAACTTGGTTAAAAGTCTCAGAGTGATAACAGATAGGCTTATGATATTGCATCAATATTTCACCCATGGTGTATCCGTTGGCATCTGTCTTGATCTCGAATGGTTATTGAAGATTCAATAGTGCTAATATTGGTGCGGTATTGATCTTCTCCTTCAAAATGTTGAAAGATTTTTGTTTCTTTCCTTCCCACTAAAAAGTGATCTTCGCACTAGTTAAGGCATGCAAAGGAGATGCTATAAAGGAGAAGTTAGGAATGAATCTCCTCCAATACTGGACTGCACCCAAGAAGATTCAGACTTCGGTTACACTCTTTGGATCATGCCATTTTACAATTACTTCAATTTTGGAAGGATCAATATTCAATTGTCCTCCTCCCATGATGTGACCTAAGTATACAAGTGCAATCTTGCCAAATTCACATTTTGACATTTTCACATACAACGTTTCCCTTTTCAAAGTATCGAGTACTTGTTTTACATGCCTTACATGTTCATCCCAAGTCCCGCTGAAAACTAGAATTTCGTCTAGATATACAATTACAAAGTCATCCAGGAAAGTCCTGAATACATCATTCATCACATGCATGAAAGTTGTCGAAGCATTACAAATCCAAAACGGCATAACTAACCACTCAAACAATCCTTGTTTGGTTTTAAAGGAAGTCTTCCATGCATATTGTTCTGCAACCCTGATTTGATGATATCCACTGCACAAATCCAACTTAGTGAAATAAACAACATTGTTTATCTGATGAAGTAAATCATCTATGCGAGGAAGAGGGTATATATTTTTCACCGTGATTTTATTTAAATCCTGGTAATCGAAACACATTCGCCATATGCCATCTTTCTTTGGCACCATCACAATCAGAGAACCACAAGGAGATGAATTGGGCCTAATGACCCCTTGATCCAATAAGCCATGTACCTGCTTCTTGATCTCTGTCATCTCCACAACTGACATCATGTACATGCCCACATTAGGCAAAGGATAATCCTGCTGAAGATGTATCTCATGTTGGATTTCCCTCTTAGGATGTAATCCATCTGGTTCCTGAAAAATATCATCATACTTAGAAACAATATCAGTTAATTCTTTTTTATGAGATGGATCACATTCTTGGAAAGCATCGGATGTCCCAACATCTTTCTCTTTGACGACCATGAGTACATATCTCTTATTAGTGGTTATGAGTCTTTTCATTTTCCCTGCACTAAGAAGTGTCGTATTTACCCTCATGTTGTGAGCTCTAACAATATATTCCACTCCCCCTTTATTAAGGTGGTATTTGTTCTCATGACGAAACAAGACTACTTTTCTATCATAAAGATACGGACTTCCCAACACTATGCCACATATATCAAGTGGTACAACATCCAAATCTACTTCATCAATCAACTTTGAAGCAATAGAAAATCTGACCCTACATTGTTTGGTGACATTAAGTTTTGCTTTATCACATACCCAACCAAGAGGGTAAGGCTTTGGATGTGGTTTCTATACAAGACCCATATTCTTGACAAGTGCATCAGATATCAAGTTTACTTGGGAACCCGGATCAAATAATGTATCTATCTTAATATGATTAGATACAACTCATATATGAAATAACTCATTCCTCTTTCGTTCATCACTATGAGATTCATCATTGGAACTTGAACTAGCATGAAGAGAATCTTTACCTTGTACTCCAGCTGCTGTGATCTTTCCTTCATCTTCTGATTCGAAACCAAGATCTTGTTGCACTGTAGCAACGGTCTTTGTCTTCCCCTTTCCACTTAACTGTTTCGGTCTCTTTTCCGGATGCAATTTCCAACAATGTTCTTCATCGTGACCGCTCCTCTTGCAATGAGTGCAAGATGGTTTTCCTCCTTCTCTCGATACTGTAGCGGTCTTCTTTCCCTTCCTTTTGAACTTCTTGAAAGTATTTTGTGGAAAATTGGAAGGTTTCTTCATGGGATCTTCTTGAACATGTTTCCCCCTGTTCTCAAGGTGAGTGGCTTGCACAAAAACTTCATCAAGACTAGTGGGGTTAAACAAGAAAAAAGCATGAAAAATATAAATATGAAGTGCACCAATATACTTCATTAAGGTTTCATAAGAATCCAATGGAATATTCAATGCTAGAGATTTCTTCCTAAATTCTTCTGTGAAACTTTGTACGTTCTAACCTTTACTTTGTCTCAAAGTTTTCCATTCCATCATTGCTTTATGTAAATACCCTAATGGATAGAACTGCTTCCTTATCTCTATTTTAAAATCCGACCATGAGGAAAGAAGCTTACCACACTTACTTTTTCCCGTAGCTTGCTCTCCCACCATACAAGAGTGGTGCCTTCCAACCGAAGAGAATCCAGTTGCACTTTAACTTCCTCTTTGTCAGTATGTTGAACACTAAAATATACTTCAACCTGTCGAATCCAATTATCTAACTTTTTAGGATTAGCATCTCCATTAAACATAGGTAAAGAAAACTTTACATCAAGCTTTAATAAAGGTTTCTTAAAAGAGGCTTTATGGTTAGAATGTTGAGAGTGATGAGAATTCTCAGAGGAAGAAGAACTAGAACTTGAAGGCGAAGACGGAGGCTCAAGAGGATCTCCTCCAGCCCCTTGGTTTACCGAAGAATCATCATCTACATGTGCTTCCTCTTTCTTCTCCTTCTTCATCCTCTTCTTGTAATCTCCATACATTTTCTTGACCATGTCTGACATGCGATAGAAGACCATGTGAAAGTTTTTCTCCTGTTCATCATGCTTATCTTCTTCTTCCATATTCTTCTTTCGGGATGTACGACCAACTTTGGGATTGATCGTCTTAAGAGTTCCTCCACCATGCTTGTGCTTGGCCCTAGTAAGAATTCATACTCAACAATTCAAGTCAAAGATGACTGCTCTGATACCAACATGATCTGGGATCTTTTCTTCAGGTGACTTATTAAAGAATTACATAAAATGAGAATAAACAAAATTACACCATAAAGAAGGAAAAAATCAAAAGCAAAGAGACATAATCATGCAATATGAACACAAATAACTTGATAATGGAGTTCGTCCTTGGTGGACTACGTCTCTGAGTCCTACTCTCAAATGGGTAGGTCTTTGTATTAACTCCACAAAAGAATTGGGCAAAATACATCAGTATACCTCATTCTAGAGTTAAGCCATAGAATCTTTGCTCATATCATAAAATTAACACCACCAATGCATTTGTAGCATCGTTTTACCTAAATATGACTGTCTCCATGCCTCAATCGGAGTCGGACACTTTCAGGCCCCCAAGACACCCTTGCCTCGGTTTCTATGCCACAACTCCTATAATAAATGCTAAAAAAACTCGAACTGCATGAAAAATATCGAAAACTATGAAAAAAGGCCATACAACTCCATATTGTATGGACGCGCTCAATCTGTCCCTTCTCCGTGCTCTTTTGTGTTCTGAACTCTGGCGAGACCCCCCTTTTATACAATTTCCCGGGAAGTTATGCAATAAGTGAATGGTTGGGATGTTGGTTAAATTGGATAAATTTAGGCATTGGTTGGGTGGAGGTCCCAGGGTCAAATCCCATGGGCCTCCCCCTTTTTGGCAAAATGTTACAACAAACTTTGGCGCGCCCTGCCAAATATGGCGGGCGACCACTAAATTAGCGAAAAGGTGATAAATATATGCTAAATATAGTGGGTGGTGGTTTTAAGCCCCTAAGAGGGCAGAATAGTATGGTAATGTGGTGCTAGCGCATGTGAATAGGGGTTGGGCCGAAGGCCTAGCCCCTCCCTTTGGTGCCTTAGTTTAAAGTTTAAATTTAAATAATATTTAAACCATATTATAAAAAAGAATCAAGGTGTGGTGTAGTGGTTAGCGTGGACTTGTGGGGGCCTTTGGGATACTCGGAGGTCATGAGTTCAACTCTTGGGGAGTCAATAATTTTTTTGCATATTCTAGCCATTGGAGGGGTGCCACGTGGCAGCCCATGACTAGGCCACGTGGCACCATATAACTGGTCCACAAAAACTGCCACTTGTCACAATATGATTTTCCCATGAAGTTGACATGTGTCATCACCTAACTTGCCCATGTGTCTGCCATACTTTCCATGTCATATTGCCAACTCAGTTGTGCCATGTGTCACCCTTGCAGTGGTGCCCCATGTCACTTTGACTTTTTCCATTTTGACCAAGTTTGACTGAACTTTGACCGCTTATAACTTTTGATCTGTAACTCAGTTTGACGAGTCGTTTGCGTCATTAGAAAGATTGTGACGCGCTCTTCGCGATTATGTTATTTTCACTAAGTTTTAGGAACTTTGAATTGTTTCCCTTTCTCTGCCTACTGAAGCCATTTTGATCGTTATAAGTTGCTTATGTGCATTCTGAGTTGTTCTTAGCCTTCTCTGGATCCTTTTTGGATCATTGACGAGGTAGGAGATTGTACAACCACATCACACATATGCTAGTTGTTAGTTGCATTTCCATTGAGAAGACCTACATAAATCATCAAAGAATACAAGGTTTTATGACTGAATAATAATTAAATAAATAAATAGACATATCAACATGTGAGAGACTCTAGAAAGACTAAAATGGAATACATTATTGAGAAAAATACTTGTTTTGATTTTAAACTATAATTTATGCCCTTGTGCAGAGATGCATTCCCGGCTTCACTAAAATGCACACCCAAGTCTTAACACCCCTGTAATTTGAGTGGTTCAAGTTTTTGAGGGTGTCTTAGATAATTTTACACATGTATACATATTTAGATTTTCATTTGCAAACATAAAAGTGGTTGTTGTGTAAAAGAGGTAAAGTCTACCTTGTTAATTGAGAGACCAAAACAATTTAATGTGACCTAATGGAAATGCATTCCCATGCTTCTATATAGCTCCAAATTTAGTTATCTAAGATCGCTACATGGAAATTATTCCCACATAATTGTGGGAAGAGTTTCATATGCTACAAATATACCCACCATCCCGTGGAAAGAGATGTGTCAAATCTTCCCATAGGCCTGTGGCCAAAGTTGTAGATGCTACAACTCTACCCACGGACCTGTGGACAAAGATGTGGCAACTCTGACCACAAGCCCGTGGGAAGAGTTGTGGAAAATCTTCCCATATGCATGTGAGAAGAGTTGTAGATGCTACAACTCTACCCACAGGCCTCTAGGCATAGATGTGGCAACTCTTCCCATAGGCATGTGGGAAGAGATACCAAAACTCTACCCATAGGCATGTGGGAGGTGTTGTATATGCTACAAATCTACCCACAGGGCTATGGGCATATCTACAACTCTTCCCATCAGCCTGTGGGTAGAGATGTGGAAACTATGGATAATCTAGATGGATTCCCACATTTAAATCTATTTTGGGTGGAAGTAGTTCAAGGTTATTTCACATAAATCACAAAGTTCTTTAAGTTCGGTTCTATACCAAAGATGTATGACCATAAACAAGGAATATGATTGGTTATATACTATGAAAAAGTTCACCATGGGAAACCTATATAATCTTTCCATAGATAGTATTTTAAACCTAGATCATAAAGTATAAGTCATCCTTTGAGAGGCACATGGAAAAGAGAGTGGAGGGAATTATTGTGGAACGAAAAGTACTAGGTTGAAATTTCTCTATGTTAGACTATGGTAGTCGAAACAATGTTAAGATGCCATGGAATATGCAAAGAATTTCAACAAGTGTCAACTAGTTGGTCACCCTTATGTCTGTAATGAGATTCCAATGCAACCCATTGTGATACTATAGATTTTATTAGTAAATAAGACATAAGAAATTATATCGAAACAACAAATAAATATACAAGGTAATAAAATTTGGAGATCATTTTATTATGAAGTGAACACCCCACATATCCAGAGAAAATCTAACTCGACATTGTTACGAGGAAAATCTCTCTATGGCTAGGGTAAACCACAACAGACGGAAATGACTGCAGAAATCAACTCTATTCTCAAGTATGTTATGTAAACAGATATGCTAGCAAGACAATATAAAATGCCTACCTTGTCTAGATGTTCGATGAATTCCATCATTGAGCACTTGACCCAAAGCAATATACCTGCAACTAGTCCTCAACAACCAAGAAAAGAAACCATATGGTGATAATAAATGATGTTATCACATTCAATAGCATAATCCATTAATAAACATGACAAATATGCCCATGGAATAATAATTCAAATATTTTCAAGATATCAATTGGACGAGAAAATAGTATTTCTATTAATATATGATCAGAAGAAGTGAAAATGTTACAAACTTCCGTGTCGGCACGGTTCGTAACCGAGAAACTAAGTTCCTTCCAACTGGGCCTCCACCACTTCAATCATCCACCAAAGGCAAGCTCATAGAAGAGAGACAATGAAGTTCTCAATCAAATAAGGGAAGATGTTGGGGGTTGAACACTATGTTCAGACTTAAAGGACAAAGGGATGCAGACTCAATATGAAGTAAACAATTTCTCTAGAGTAACTTTCCTCTCAAATTTGAATTATTTCTCCTCCTTTCCATAGCTCAGAATTGGCCCATTTATATCCTTCAAGTGGAACTAAAGGGCCGATTCAGAATGTTTCCAGTATATGGAAGGCCAAGGATCATAGATCTCCTGTCGTGACATGGAAACCCAACACCATTTTTCATTTTTGGGCACAAATCCCTATGTACGTGGGCTGTAATGGTGCATCTTGCATATACATATGTTGTATAGTAGGCAAGGTGTACATGTGGAAAAATGTATTTTTAAGCTCTGGAATTTGCAAAAAGGGATGAAAAGTATGCATAAGGGAATGGAAAAAGGGCTTATGTGCAAGATTTCATAAGGTGAGGCAAATATTTCTATAACATATGCCCCCTAATGTGTGAGGTTAGAGGAGTATATGCAATGGCCGAAATACATTATAAACGACCCATAAGTGGAGTGATGGGGAACCAACTGGAAGAACTAGTTGCTCATTACATTCTGCACTGACTTTACATACATGGATGTCAGTTTGAATTACACTACAAATCCATGTGAAAATATACCAAACAACTATCTATGACCATGAATAGGCAAATACAAATGTGGTTACATGCCAAAGGTTGTCACAGTCATGAACAAGGCCCAGTAGAACCAATCTCAAAATCAATCTGAAGATATTTGTTATATAATGGAGTACAATCTGATCTCCCATGATCACTGAAGTCATATAGGTATCGGTCCAATGAAAAGGAAGAAACAACTCAGGAAAGATGCGGCCACATACTGATGTCTTCAAGTCTTCTACAAAATCCACCAAGGGTGCAAGTCTACATCATGTGAATAAAGGAGTTGAGGTTGAACACAATGAGACATTGTTTTATTACCGGTCATTGAGGTATACCGTTAACAAACACGAGACAACCTACCAATAATGAAAGTATGTATCAAGGCACCAAGTACATTCTTACAAGTGTGAATAAAGGAGTCGGTGTCGAACACCTAAAGAATCCATCGATTATGAGACATTGATTTATTCCCAACCGTCAATGGCAAGAGAACCTAGCACTAATGACTGCAAGCCTCAAGGTACTCATAAGACTCTAGGTCCTATTTCCAGAATAGATGAGTTGAAATCGATGGAAGGAGACCCATTGAAAGGAGAGCATTAAGGCATCTATCATCATTCAACATGAGGTATAAATCAGGAGCTTCATGATTTGGAGGAAATCAGAAGAAGAACATGTTCACAAACCAATGACCATGTGCATCTTTTGTGTGTGCCAAGTGCAAGCGGTACATGAAAAATACCCTCTGAATAGCAGCCAATGAGGAAAAATGCTGACAAAGGCAAGGAAACCACCAATAAGACTAATGGAATCCAAGACATCCCAATGTGTGAATAGATGTCTTGCCGTCGAACAAAAGGGAAACCACCCAGTCAATGATTAATGATGAAATGTCGACTGCTAGGTTCAAGGTTACCTACCAATGATGAAAGTAGGAACAACGTGCATGATAGGACTTCAGTATCATGTGATTCTAAGATAAACTAAGGGTATGGATGACATGCAAAGTCAAGAGTTCTGAGAATGGCCGACACAGGTTGATAGACCTCCTTTGAACAAGAGCATGAGACATATGGAAGAATCTGGAAGCATAGACTCAATGATGAAACCATGAGATGTAGGAGGCATCAAATGAAATTCTTTGTAGGGACTGGAAGAGTAACCAGTCGATAGAGAAGACTCTGTAACGAGCTCAGCTTCTTAATGCCATGCTAAACCCAAAATTATCATGACAAATGGACTCAATAAATTCATGCTTCGTTCAAAGGAGACACGATTGTTGCCAATATAAGATAATACTCCCTTCCCGACCATCTTTTTTTGTTTTTTCATAGACAAATAAATGTTATGATACA
This sequence comes from Picea mariana, assembly GCA_032191745.1. Classification (NCBI taxonomy): domain Eukaryota; kingdom Viridiplantae; phylum Streptophyta; class Pinopsida; order Pinales; family Pinaceae; genus Picea; species Picea mariana. The sequence goes on from JASDQU010025512.1 coordinate 11,046, forward strand.
AAGGAGGAAATGAGTGTCGTAAGTAAGAAAAATTAGTTCCAACAGTGGAACATACCTATGCTCAATGCAAGGAGATGCATGCGGGAGATGGACACTTGGGGGAATGTTCCCTCCTGGGTATAGGGTGTCAAATTGTGAAGGATATAAACAAGGATCTGATTGGTTGAGGATGAAAAAACTGCTGAGGAAAATGGTTTATAACACAAAAGAGAGAACCGACTATATGATCAATACTACAAGCAAGGGAATGAGGTGCAATCACAACTTAACACCAAAAAAATTATCTTTTTTCATGACATTTAGTCTACTTGGTGTGAAAAAAGGATATACCTGTGCCAAATATACATCCTTTCAAATCCAATTTACGATTGTGAAAGAGACAAGTTCACTCGAAAATCTTTTTTCTTTTTGAAGACGAGTTGGAAAAGATCTTAAATTAAAATCGGTTGGGAGTCCTCTAGGTATAAGGTAGCATGTTTATGAGTGAGAAATGAGGCTCAATATAAAGTCATGTACTAGCTATAAGGGACTCCTGGTCCTATGTAAAAAATCTTTGCATGGGCACCAAATGAATCAAGGGATATAACTAGGGCACCCATGTTCGGTAAGTCTCTACCACTTGATAATGACACCACTTATAATAGATGGAAGGTTTTGTGTCACAACAAATGGGTTAGTACCTAAGGAATAAAAGTGACAGTTATAGGACAATGCAAAAATTTATGGTGGAATGGATACCTATCCTATATGCTAGGTAGTAAAAATGCATGCCCATGGTTACGAATGACCAACATAACGTTGAAATCCACAAGAATCCTCAGTGAAAACTACAAAAACCAACTCAATCCACTTTTGTATTAGTCCATTAGGTGAAAAAATGACTCAAAACTATATAAAGTGGGTAAAAACTATTATAAATAGTAACAAAACAAAAAATTACTATGTCATTTTGACTTCTTACCCAAATAGTGAAAATTGGACCAAATTACCTTCGATCTTCAATTGGTGATTGCGGGAGTGTCAAGTGACGAAATCAAAAACTGTCTAGACTAGGCAATTCCTCTTCCCCTCCTCTTCCTTTCTAGTGGATTAAATTTTTAAATTAGGTTTCAAATTTTGAGTAAATTAGGGTGCAAATTGGGTAACTTTGTGTACACGGGCTACCATTTATCAGGTCGCGTATACGTGAGGTTATACGTGATTGTGAAAACTACAAGGCACATATACTCAGCCTTCTATGCGATTGTAAATGAAAAAACTCACATACAAGTCCATAATCAATAATGTATATGGTTGCTAACTCAAATTTTGACTTTTATATGGCAAGATGGTTCTAGAATGGAGGGAAAGGGAGCACGAGGAGGTAGATGTTGTTGTGGATAGAGATCTAGGGGCCCAAATGGCCTTGAAAAGATGTGTCTTATATAAATTTTGGTCACTCAAAGGGATGAGGGCCCAGGTGAGGTTGCTTGAGATGCGTGTGAATTACTAGGACCCTGACAGGTGAAAGCTTCAACCTCGATGGGAAACCATTGAGGATTGAAGTAGAGGATATCTACTTTTTGACTGGATTATCGCATTGGGGTGAGGTTGTAAACCTCAAATCATGGGGATTAAGGAGCAGAATTAAGATAGAGGAGTACATAGACGCTCACTATGTAGTAGGGACTCTGAAGGTCAGGAGTCAACTCCCCATCCGAGCGATAAACAATCTCAGCCTCAAGATTGTTGTCCTCATGTTGACCAGGATCACAGGATCAACTTCGTTGCACCAGGAATAGAGGTCGCTCATGTTCTATGTTGTAGAGTGCTTGATACCCACAGTATATGACCGGTGTACCTCACTATTGGCTAATATGAAGAGCTAGTTGACAGAGTGCAAATAGGGTAGCAAGAGGAACTTCAGGTTTGCCTCTATCTTATGCATTTTTTTCTTTGAGAGGTTTCCAGGTTTGGGACCTAAATTTGAGATTCTTCCGAGAGGACCTCGCGATCCATCCATGGCACGGTGGACCGATGTAATGAGACAACAGGGGGGAGTTAGGGTGCCCACACCCAACAACGAGGATTTCTTCTACTGGTGGAGGCAATAGGTCATTTCTCTGGATGACTACCCCTATGCAGGGATCGACTTCAGAGGGTACCCTAACATGCCACTCCCACCAGAGACTGCCTACGGGGACATAGGTATGTCAAATTTTTTTAAATATTTAATTTTTATTTTTACTTTTGTATAGTGAAACAAAAAT